>ML811410.1:95559-125366 GCA_009831015.1 Picea engelmannii | reverse complement strand
TATCCCAGGATGATACAGGACAAAGTGGGGAGGCAGTACCCTCACTTCTTACCTGAGTAAAAGAAGACTTTTCGTGGTCCAAAAGCTTCCAAAGTGGGGAGGAATGATCCAGGAGGATCCCCAGGCTCAAAAAATGCTCAAAAATCAAAGTTCTTAGAATTGTATGAAAGCAATTCCATCGTGAACGGATCATCGCGTTGATTCCTTCCATATATTCATTTCCTCAAAACAGACTCTGGATGTGAAAAATATCGCACGACAATCAGATTCTTCTATGGCAAAAGTCAATGGTCAACTGGCAAATGAATAAGTGCCACATGATCCAGACATAGTAAGACATGTGGCACTTCACTACTGGTTGGCATGTAAAACGTATTTGGGGGTCCATGGGATTCGAACCTCTGACCCATGGCTAGCTCCAAGTCTTTGAGAAATAGTCTAACCACCAACGCACCATGTGTAAAGCTTGTTTATACAAGCCAAATAAAAATATTTAAACTTTAATATATGTATGGGGCGCAAAAAGGAGGGGACTGGGGCTAAGACCTAGCCCGTGGACTTACCAAACTATGCAACCACAACCATATGGGTCGAGTGCTCCATAATGTGTGCGCAAAAGGTGTTATCCATAACCAACGGTCCTATTAAAATGAATTCCATGCGACCGAAGTTCAAGGGCTAGGGGCCAGTGCGCATCCCAAAGGGATGGCGCTTGGCCACCTCTTTTTCATGTGACCAAGTTGAAGGGGCACACGCACAAGGAAAGGGGGCTTAGCCCTATTTTTATACAAAAATGGGTTTTTTTTAAGTCTGTTATGTTTTTTTTTTTAATTAATTGCCTGATATTATGACCAGAAAGTGGTTTTTTGGGCATATCTTAACCATTTGAAGGGGTATTTGATCCCATAAAGAGGCCATATATTGAGGGAAGTTTGGATTCCTCATCTGAGCCTTGAAAACTATAAGAACCAGGCTTTTTGAAGCTTGTGGGAGATTTTTTGATGTAGGGTTTTGAAGGAGCAGTTTGTAAATTTTGGCATTTTGTCATGTTTTGAGAGGCATTTTTCTCATGTTGTTGAGAGGATTTTGATGGTGCATGCATGAATCTGAGAAAGGAGGTCTTTCACAGAAGACATGAAGCATGTAATGTAACATCAAAGAGCATTGGTGAACTTCGTTATCAACCTCTTGTCTCTATTGGAGCGGGCCCAGAGACGTAGCCAACGATTGGTGAACTTCGTTATCAACCTCTTGTCTCTATTTCTCTTTCTGTTTTGCTTTTCTATTCTCTTCATTTGCAGCATGAATATTAATGCATGATCTCTTTATACATTAATAAGCATCAAGTAAAAGTCACATTTGATATTTCGCAAACAAGATAACAAGTTTATGTATTTCGCATTCTTAACGATCTGATGCAAAAAGTACATTAAACTAACTTGTGATTTATTAGTTATACCTTCATTTTTGGATCAATGAGGCTCCAAAGTCCTTTTTTAACCTAATTAAAATCCAAAACCCTAACCCTGGAAGATGAAAATCCAACAGTTTTGTGGACCCCATTTTGGGTAGTTTGGTGTATCAACTTCTCGAGGGCGTAACTTTGGCATACGATCTATGTTTGGGTCGAACGATATATAGATGGAAAGGTACCGTCAAGGAGATTAAGTTTTAGGGGAAAATGAGACTTCGAATATAAATGACAAACTCGATCCCTAAAAACCTTCATTTAGGCCCTGAAAATGGCCCTAAAAATTAAAAACTGCTGAAAATAGTAAATTGCCAAAATTGCCATAAAAATGTTTTTAGCGAGTTGGAAAAGGTGGGTGGCCACCGATATCCACCTAGATCAATCCTCACTCATTAGGAAGAAATGGTATCCATTGCATTGAGTTCCCCAGGGTGAGGGAAAAGTGTTTGTTGAATCTACATCTTGATGAGTTGCTTGCCTTTCTGGAGAAGTTGTGCTGCTTAGATTTTTGAAGGTTTTCATGAATCTGTGGCTGGAAGGGTTGGGCCTTTTTAACCAGTTTGGCTACATGAGATTTCTATGTGAAGAAGGAATCTTTTCCTTTTGTTGGAATCTTTTCAACTTGCTTCTGTTGGATAAAAGGTGCTTGGGCCAAGGTTGTAGTGGTTGTAGTATCCTTTTGTTCACCTTTTGAACAAATTGTGAAGAAGCTAAATTTTGTAGTATGAGATACCACCTTGCAGCACTGTTTAGGTGGGATAGTAGTTGGAACCACCTCTGGTATCCTTTATAGATGACCCCCCAGAGTAACAATGACACTACGGGGTCGAGACTCATAGATAGCATGGTGCTTCCACAAATATGGCTGGCCCAATAGACACTTTTGGTTGACACGAAGATCTCATCCCTGGAGAAGCCACTCGATGTTGTATGGTTATGGATGTGGTGTTGTCGACAATCCCAATTGTTTGACGACCTTAGCTGAGATGAGGTTCTTCTGGCTTCCGCTATCTACAATAAAATGCAGCGGGGTCCCCTTCACCCACATCTGTGAATGAAAAAGGTGCTCCCCCTCTTTAGGATATGTTGGTTCTTCTGGTTGAATTGCTCTGATCGCGACAATAGTAGTGTAGTCTGTGTCGATGATCTGTTTTTTACTAGTATTTTCAGAATCAGATTTTGAAATAGGGTTTGAATCCTTGTCTTTGATCTCGACTACCAATGACTATTTTGAGCGACATTCATTGGTGTTGTGCCAAGGGATTTTGTGGAAATCACACCATTTTCCGATGTCCTTCGTCGTCTTCTCGTGACCCTTCTTTTCCTGTGGCTTAGACTGGTTTTCGGGAGACTGTTTGTTAAGGTTGTATTTATCATACTTTGGTTGTTGCGGATTTGCAGACACGAACTCCCTTTTGTTTTGGTGCTTAAATTTCTTCTCTATTTTAACAACATATCGATAAGAAACACTGAGTGATGAGATGTCCAGAAAATCCATTTCAGTTTAAATGTATATGTGTAGAGCCCCATGGTATTTTAGAACCAAATGTCATTAGGAGTCTTTGATACCCAGCTTTGTGTGCAAGGTATGGAAGGTATTAGTGAACTCCATAACTTCTTCGCCCCTCTCTTGCCTTAGTGTGGTCCATCTCATATACTGGTCCTCATAGTTTCCAATAGGGTAATATTGTTCCTTTACCGCATCCACAAAAAAATCCCAAGTGGGATCGGCCCTATATATTTCAGACTCTTTTGTGTAATTTTTACCCCAATAAGTTTTCCACCAATGTTTGACATGGGGGAGAGCTTTAAGGAGTGTGAAAGTGATCTTTTCTCTATCGGAAAAATTGTGAACAGAGAAATAACCTTCTAACAGATTTAACCATTTGTCTAGGGCATCCGCATCTATCTGACCTTCAAATATAGGAATATCAAAATTGACCTATACCTTAAAAAGAGAGGTGCCTCCAAAGTGGCCTCTTGATGAAGATGCACCTGATGCTATCGACAGGCATTGAAGGATGTGGGAAAAATTCTCCATCATTTTGTCCCTCTGTCACGAAGAGCTTGCTCAAGCAACAGATTGATAAAATCGTCTTCTCTGTCATTTTTATTTTCTTTTTCCATTGAGGGTTTCTTGGGTGTGTGAGAGAGATTTTCCTCAAGAGAGACAAGCTCAAGACCCAAATTTATATACTCAGACCTCGTTGGGTAAATGCACTAAAAAACGATCAAGAGAAGCCTGCTCTGATACCATTCATCAGGATTATGTTCGACACGAAATGAGAGTGGAGATATAATAAAGAAATATATAGAGATATCTCAGATATCCAACAATATAACATAAATGTATCAGAGATGAAATCATAAATACAGAGATACAGTAATACAATTTCTATTGATGAGCGAAAATGTACAAAGACTGTAAAAATACAGAGTGAAAGACTTGCTAGAATGGTGGCAGCTTATCTCTGAGAAGAGATGTGATGGCTACTCTCATTCGCAAGAAGATGATCATTACAATGAGGCTCCAGAGGAATTTTTAACATAAGTAAAATATAAAACCTTAACCCCGGAATATGAAAAGCCAACAGTTTTGTGGACCCCGTTTTGGGTAGTTTGATATATCAACTTCCCTGGGGCGTAACTTTGGCATACAATATTTGTTTGGGGTACACGATAGTTCATTGGAAAGGTATCATCAAGGAGATTCATTTTGGGGGCTCAATGAGAGCCTTCGACTATCATTGAGAAGATCGATCCCGAAAAACCTTCATTTAGGCCCTCAAAATGGCCTCGAAAATTAAAAAATGTTAAAAATAGTAAATTTCCAAAATTCCTAGAAAACTATTTTGAGTGAGTTGGAAAAGGTGGGTGGCCACTGATATTCACCTGGATCAATCCTCCCTCCTTAGGAAACAATGGTATTGATTTCGTTGAGTTCCCCAGGGAGAGGGAAAAAAGTTTGTTGAATCTACATCTTGATGAGTTGCTTGCCTTGTTGGAGAAGTTGTGCTGCTTCAATTTTTGAAGGTTTTCACGAACCTGTGGTTGGAAGGGTTGGACCTTTTTAACCAGTATGGCTACATGAGATGTCTATGTGTAGAAGGAATATGTGTTCTTTGTTACAGTCTTGTCAATCTGCTTTTGTTGGATAGAAGGTGCTTGGGCCAAGGCTGTAGTGGTTGGAGTATCCTTTTGTTCACCTTTCGAACAGATTGTGAAGAAGTTAAATTTTGGAGTATGAGATACCACCTTGTGGCACTGTTTAGGTGGGATAGTAGTTGGAACCACCTCTGGTATCCTATAGATATGACCCCACGGAGTAACAATGACACTACGGGGTCGAGACTCATAGATAGCATGGCGCTTCCACACATATGGTTGGCCCAAGAGAACATCATAGAGATCCAGCGGAGAAACATCACATAATACCTCATCCTTGAAGGGTTGGATGCCATATGAAAATATACACTACTGGTTGACATGGAGATCTTGTCCCTAGCGAAGCCACCCGATGTTGTATAGATGTGGATGTGGTGTTGTTGACAATCCCAACTGTTTGACGACCTCAGTTGAGATGAGGTTCTTCTAGCTTCCACTATCAACAATAAAATGCAACGGGGTCCCCTTCACCCACATCTATGAATGAAAAATTTGCTCCCCCTCTTCGGGATGTGTTGGTTCTTCTGGTTGAATTTCTTTGATCGTGAAAATAGTAGTGGGATTTGCACCGATGATATGTCTTTTACGAGTATTTTTAGAATCAGATTTTGAAACAGGGTTCGGCTCCTTGTATTTGATCTCGGCCACCAATGAATATTTTGAGCGATATTCATCGGTGTTGTGCTAGGGGATTTTGTTGAAATCACACCATTTTCCAGTTTTCTTCTTCATTTTCCCGTGATTATTCTTTTCCTGTGGCTTGGATTGGTTTTCGGGAGAATGTTTGTTAGGGTCATCTTTATCATACTTTGGTTGTTGTAGATTTGCAGACTCAAACTCCCATTTGTTCTGGTGCTTAAATTTTTTCTCGATTTTAATAGCATATCGATAAGCAGTATTGAGTGATGAGATGTCCAGAAAATCCATTTCAGTTTGGATGTATCTAGGTAGAGCCCCACGCTATTTCAGAACCAAATTTCATTCAGAATCTTTGATGCCCATCTTGGTGCACAAGTTATGGAACATATTGGTGAACTCTCGAACTGCTTGGCCCCTCTCTTTCCTTACTGTGGTCCATCTCATATACTAGTCCTCATAGTTTCCAATAGGGTAATATTGTTCCTTTACCGCGTCTACAAAAACATCCCAAGTGGGATCTACCCCATATATTCCACACTCTTCTGTGGAACTTTTATCCCAGTAAGTTTCCACCAATGTTTGACATGGGGGAGATCTTTAAGAAGTTTGAAGATGATCTTTTCTTTGTTGAAAAAATTGTGAACATAGAAATAACCTTCTAACATATTTAACCATTTGTCTAGGGCATACGCATATATCTGACCTTCAAATATAGGAATATCAAAATTGACCTGTACCTTAAAAGGAGAGGTGTCTCCAAACTAGTTGCTTGATGAATATGCGCTTGATGCTATCGGCAGGTGTTGAAGGATATGAGAAAAATTGTCCATCATTTCTTCCCTCTGTTGCGTGAGAGCTTGCTCAAACAACAGATTGATAGAATCGTCTACTCTGTCATTTTTATTTTCTTCCTCCATTGAGGGTTTCCTGGGTGTGCAAGAGAGATTTTCCTCAAGAGAGACAATCTTGAGACCAAACTTTCTATACTCGGACCTCTTCGGGGACATGCACTGAAAAACGATCAAGAACAACCTGCTCTGATACCACTGATCCAGATTATTTTCTGCCCGAAATGAGAGCAGAGATATAATAAATAAATATACAGAGATATCTCAGATATCCAAAAATATAACATAAATGTGTCAAATATGCAATCATAAACACATATATACAATAATACAATTTATACTAATGAGAGAAAATGTACAAAGACAGTAAAAATACAGAGTGAAAGACTCGCTAGAATGGTGACAGCTTATCTCTGAGAAGAGATGTGACAACTACTCTCATTCACAAGAATATGATAGTTACAATGAGGCTCCAAAGGACTTTTTAACATAATTAAAATCCAAAATGATAACCCTGGAAGATGAAAATCCAAATAGTTTTGTGGACCCCATTTTGGGTAGTTTGGTGTATTAACTTCCCAGGGGCGTAACTTTGGCATATGATCTCCATTTGGGGCACAAGGTAACTCATTGGAAAGGTATCGTCAATGAGATTCATTTTTTGGTCTCAATGAGAGTATTCATCTATCATTAATAAGATCGATCCCGGAAAACCTTCATCTAGGCCCTCAAAATGGCCCTCAAAATTAAAAACTGCTAAAAATAGTAAATTGCCAAAATTGTCAGAAATTTGTTTTGAGCAAGTTGGAAAAGGTGGGTCGCCACCGATATACACCTGGATCAATTGAGTGGGATATTTATAACCCTTATTCAAGGGATTATTTGTCTCTCATGTCTTTCTTATTGATTTTCCGTAATTTCATTTCTCCCTTCTCCCCTGTCACGCATTTTTTGAGTTTCTCTTTTCTCAGTCTTAGAACTTTCTCCAAATTCAAAATTTTGAAGTTGTTTATTTTTACTTAGTTTTATTGTCCCTTTGTATGCTTCCAAAATTTTCTTAATTTCCATCTCTTTATGTTTATCTTCTTGCAATTTATCTTTCCTCTTCATGAGCAAGATTTTCCAACAATATTTATATTTCTACTTGGGTTTTTGTTGTTGTTATTGTCAAATTATACAGCAGATTCAGTATGATCTATTGATTTATAAGACCAATTTGCAAATTTGATTGATTTGTTTCAGGCTTAGTCATTAGATTCTTGTCTGTGAAACCAACCTTTTTCTCTCCCCAATATGGTCACCAAACATGTTCATCTAAAAGATTATTTTACCGTCTTAAAATTAACCTCACGAGGATATGATTCCCCCTACATTTTTAAAGAGGTGGTACTCCTCTTTTTATTATAAACTTATAAACAAAAATAAATCAAAATCTGATAAGGACCAGACATTGTTAAATATAACATTCACATAGAGAAGGATACGATACCTGAGATTGGGATCAAGTATCTTTAAAATAAAACCATATATACAATATTTTACAAAGTACATAAACCAAATGAGTATAGTAAATAAGAAGTTGACATTTCCATCACAAAAGTCATCAAGACAATAAAAAATATCCACAATAAAGAAACAATAAATATGGACCACGTATATAAGAGAACTTTAAATGATCATTCCATTAGGCACCAAAAATATTATGATGGATGCAAAATTTGTAAATTCAATCTTCAGATCAAAGTATTTGAGAATACAATGTTGTAGTATCCTAAGTAGTTCTCTTGGAATCTCAAAAAATAATATAAGTATTTAAATACAAAGTAAATGTCTTTAAAGGAAAGATATGCATTTTCTCTTAAAAAAAGAACTGGGATTGGGCCCCCGAAGACCATAAAATGAAAAGTACTAGAAGATAAGAGGAAAACAATCAAGGGTTAGCCTGGTTTTCATATAATACTAAGAAATAGAATGCAATATGACAAATGATTGTGGATGAAATAGACATAAAAAGGAGGGAACAAAGTTGTTGCTTGAATCATTGTGATGGAAAGTTCTTGTAACCCTTTAGTTTCTTGTAGTTGTTTATTTTATAGGTTCATGTTGTGGTTGAGGTGGCATAACTGTTGAAATTGTTTCTTGATTTTCTGGTTTAGTATTTCTAATTAATTCATTTTTCAACCACTCCTCGATATACTCCCTTAAAGGTGCTACAATGATTTCATGCTTAGTTTTAATTTCAAATAATTGTTTTTCGAATTCTCTCAAATCCATCTATGATTGATGCAATGTGTCATCAACTTCACCATTCATGTTGATATATCAAACTAACCATTATTCAATTTCTTCTTCAAAAAATTCTATTGTTTCAGTAAATTCATTTTCCCAATAAAATTTTAATGCATTAAGTTGTCCCATCAAAGTTTCTTTTGATAAAATCATGGTATACATAAATAAATTAGGACCATCAAGCTCCTTTGTAAGTTCCACAAGTTTAAGAAACAAATCACGTTTTTTATTTTTCAAAACACCAGTCTCATTTATCATTTATTTCTACTATTTAATTCTTCGTATCCAACATTCGTTGACGTGTTTCATTTGGTAAGTTGAAGGAAATTTTTGTTCTTTTCTGCGAGCTTTACTTAAGCCCCATACTTTAGGTGAGAATGTGCTCACAACTTCTCTATAAATCCTTCATCCTTTTCCATCTCCTTTTGCAGATATTCCTTGAAATTTTGTATTCTTGATGAAAAGCTAGCAATACTTTGAGAAAGGTCCCAAATTTATTGAATTATATCAATTTTATTCTGTATGGCGCTACCTACATATTTTCTTATTGCTTGTAATAAATTTGATGAGCCTTTATATTTACCAATGCTTTCAAGGACATTCTCTAACACAAGTACAGGTTGGATTGAATTCAAAGTCTATGGAAACAAGGGTCTTGGTATCAAGGAAACTTCTGACTCTTTTAAATCCTTTGTTTCATCTTTGAATTTTCATTTTTCATATTATCAATAGACTGCTTCAAATATTCTTTAGTTGGTCCATGGAACTGTGCAATTTTTTATGGTGCAACTCCATCAAAACCAATTTATGACTTCCATCTTTCCAATGAAATTTTATTTTTAGTATTGGATTTTTCCAATAACAATTTCTTAGACTCGTGATTGTAGGCCACATGGTTCAAAGTAATTGATTCCTCCTCGACTATTTTAGGATCTTGGGTAATCATGGAATCAGTAATTTCCCTAGTTTCGAGTAGTCTTTATGCAAACTGACTAAGTTCTTTGATGATATCTTCTATGTCCATCGTGCATGGGCACTCCTAGATTTTAGGTATGCTTAACTATGTTTTTGATGTATTCCTTTTTATTTTGAAATAAGTGTATGCAATATGATATTTTTTAAGACTTTTTCTAGCTGGGTCTTTATCACCACCATCGCTTGACCCTCCAACTGATGCTTTTCTATCCTCCATACCATTGGTTCTATTCTTTATTCTTGTTGGAGTAATTCTTTGGGATATTGTTGGTGAATTATGTTTTTTATGCATTACATCCCTACCATGATGTTTGTGACGTTCAGTAGTGTTATTTATTTCTTCCCTGTCATCTGAAACTTGGTATGTTTTGATTTCATGGAGATCTAGATTATCTCCACCACCCTTCTGAAATTGTTCAACTTTAGTGAAATATGAAGAGTACCCAATCAATTCCATGTGTGTAGTGAATTTCTTATCTGGGTAAAAAACCTTAAAAAATTTAGCTTCCTTTAAGCCCATATGTTCATGATGTCATGCTAGTTCGTCAAGGTGGGTTATATGCTTCATAGTAAATTCCCCGATTTTCCATGGTAGGGATATGGATTTTTTTTTCCTCTGATCATAAAAGAAATGGTCCCAAGTCTTGGATTCCTGCACATTTCCTTGGCAAAGACTATATCTGATAGATAGAACGTGACAAGAAAAGTATTTTCTTCACTACTAAACAACCTGATAATAGTAAATTCTTCAAAATTTTCTTAAACTTCTTTCCCAAAGATAAAGGTAGTTTCTTCAAGAGACAATCTTTATGTATTATGACAAAAAATTAACTTTGTAAATTATGAAATAAAATTGTTATGGACTAGGTAAAAATTGTATTGAACTTTATGGCTATACAAAACCCAATACCATGCATAAACTGATTGTGACTTAACATAAACATGTTTTTCCCTTGGAAATTCTTCAAACATGTGGCCATAAGTGATGGCGAATACGAGGTAATAATTCATATAAAACTTTTGATTCTTTTTAAGGTTATTCAATTGGAAATAAATTTCACTTGAAATGAGATAACCCCAATATATAATAGATTTTTCATGCAAAGCATAATGTAGGGAATATGTAACATTTCTTGGTATAAGCATAGTAGATTCCTGACCAATAATGTGGGTGAACAATCATGCAAATTATCTGTATGGGTATTTTAATGAATTTAACTCAAACTTAGAATCACTAGGGTTATTGCTAGGGTCCTCCAAATAATTTCTTAGAAACCTCTCCCATCCTTTATGTTGCTTCATAAATTCATCGGCCTCTTGATTTTTTAATTGCAAGGGAGGTGGTGGGAATCATATCATTCTGGAGAATGTTGAAAGAGCTAGAGAGATGGGTTGATTTCCTTGCAATTGAATTATTTTTTTCTCATAGTTGAACTTGTTTGTGCACCATTGAGCAATTTCTTTGAATTCTGTCACTTTCGTAACACAACCTGCTAATGTTATTACCGAGGTACAAATTAAGTTTTTTTTCTTCTCGTTTAGAGGAAGCGTCTTTTAGTAATTGTATGTTGTGAACCACTGAAACTCTTGATTGTCATGCCCAAGTGATTTATTTTATCTTTGCAATACAAATTTTTTTCTTACTTGACATTCTTTTCTACTTTTGACAAAAGGTGGCACTATTGTCAATATTTACAGCTTGGGATATTTGTTTTTACTTAATTTCAACATCTATTTTCTTGATAGTTCAATCAATCACAAATCTTGCTTTCAATCTTGTTGGTTTACATGAGTTTTAAATTTATTGCAATCTTTAACGAATGTTTTGTGAATTTAATAACAACATTATGCTTACACAAGTGGCAGCTCATCTGGTGGGCACAATAAATGTGATGGGAAGTGGTGATGTGATGTTGTGGTAGATGAAAAATGTTAAGTTTGAGAGTGTAAAATGAGGAATGGGAAGTGAAAATTGTATAACACAGGATTTTGGACCTATGAACCTACAGACCTATGAATGCGGATATGAAAAAAAGTGAGGAGGTACACACCGAAACTAGAAATATGGCTAAGTATTGGATATAGTCATTTTGTCGATCGAATAAGTAAAAGGTGCATTTTGGAGAATGCAGGACTTCGGACCTGTGGAGTTGCAACTTTGAACCTACGGACTTGCGGACCTAGGGACTAGAAAAAGGTTATCGTATGTTAAGTGGCTTCGCTTTCACTTTTTATGAAAATTGTCTAAGTGTTTAAAAAGTGAAAAAGGTTCAATTTGGGAAACAAAAAAGTGAGAAGTGCATTTTGGGGAATGTGGGGTTGCGAACCTATGAACCTAGAGACTCAAGAAAGTTGGCGGATGATATGTCACTCCACATCTGCATTTCATGAAAATGACCAAGTATGAAAAAGGTGAAAAGTGAATTATAGAGGATTCAAAAGTAAGAGGTGTAAAATGTAGAATGAAGGACTATGGATGAGAAAAATTGCAGACCTATAGAAAGGCAAATCCAATACTTTTTCTACCCCCAATCCACATTACTTGAAAAATGGATAAGTGTTGAAAATTTTTTGAAAAAGAGAAAAAGAAAATAAAGCAAAACAAACAAAAGAAAAGACAAGGGAAATCCTATGGGTGGTTAAATTAAAACATCAAATTGATCATGAATGTAGATCAACATTTGGCTCGAACTGTGGGACAGTGACCCCCTATGGGTTGTTGAGGAACCATAGTGTTTTTCCCTTGTGCCACATGGACTCAAAGAAAATTTAAGAAATAAAAACCCTAAAATATATACAAAGAGTACCAGGAATGACTATATACAAATTTTGGCTAAGGAGGAATCAACAGAAAAAGTGTTTCAGATGCTTCCCATTGACAAGCAACGACTGATTTATTCCATTTATATCCTTCAGCAAGTATGAATTATAACTAATTTATTTTTCATTTTGATATGGACCGATCCAAAGAGCTTCAAATTTGGTATGGAATGATGGTGTTTCTTTTTCTTTGTTCCATAAAAAAATAGATTGATCCTTTTGCAAATCCTTTGAAGTTTCACTGTTATCAAAATATTTCTTTACCACTTCTTGTGTTTTACTTATTTCCAGTATTGCTTGTTCCCTTTATTCTTCTAGTTACAGGAGTATATTATATCTTCTTTGTATTGGTGACTGTTCTTATTTTTCTTCACCATCTAATATCAGTGGAAAAACATTCAATTCAACATGAAAAGTTAATCTTGCTTCCCTCCCATATACCAGAGTATATGGAGAATGCCTTGTACTATTTTTTGGAGTTAGACAACTTTCCTAGAGCACATCTATCAACTTCTTATGCCAATCCTTACTGTTAGCTTTAATAGTTTTGTTGATGATTTGAATCAACGTTTTGTTTGTTGATTATGTTAATCCCTTTTCCTAAGGATAATAATTGGATGATTTCCCCATGATTATTCCATATTCACCGCATAATTTTGTGAATTTTAATCCAACAAAAATTGAGCCACTATTTGTTATAAAATTTTCCGGTATGCCAAACTTGGAAAGAACATTTTCTTTCAAGAAATGAATTAATTGGGAAAACATCATCGAACAAATTTATAGGATTAAAAATCATAGCATAATTGGGAACAAATCATCAAAAAAAAATTATCTTCCCGAAGTAAGATTGCACTCCCTTTTGAGGTCATTTATTGCTTTGATTATTTATGGATCAATATACACTTCTTATTTTCTTACAACATGTCCTAGCAGTTTTCCTTCAATTATAGAAAAAAAATGCATACCCTATACATTATGTATCTTTTAAAAATATTTTTGAGATGTCCAATATATATTTCTCTTGATTTTGAATAAATTGTTAAAACATCTTGGTAATCAACCATGGATTTTCCAATGAAGTCTTTGAAAGCGTGATCCATCGCTCTCTAGAACCTGGCATTTGCATTTTTCAATTCGAATAGAATTCTGAAATAAGTGTATGTCCCTCATGGTGTTACGAATGTTGTTTTTGGTCTCTCTTCTTCTGCAACAAGGACTTGGTTGTCTTCTAAAAACCCATCTAACATAGACACTAATGCAGATCCTATAAATTGTTGAAGAACATTTCCATATTAGGTAGTGGGTAATTATATTTCATGATGACTTGGTTAAGATCCCTAAAATCAACACACAAGAATATCTCACCAGTTTTCTTCCTCACCACTATTGGATTTGAAATCTAATCTGAATGTCTAATGGGATAAATTATACCATCTTTCTTTAATTTCTCAATTTATGTGTTTACTAGAGGCTTTATCTTGGGATTTTTTACACTCAATTTTTGTTTGAATGGTATGGATCCTTCTTTTAGAGGTATAGTATGTTGGAATATTGATTTATCATATTATTTCAAATCATCATAACTCCATGTAAATACATCTTGAAAATATTTAAAAACTTGGGTATATTGATTAATCTCTTCTTTTGTGCAGTTGGTACCCAAGTTTAAATACTTTGGTGACTTAGGAGTAGCAATGTTTATCTATTGTGTTTCTTGGACCTTTATAACAAAGGGTTCTTCTAGTGGTTTTGAAATTTTTGTTTGGTCATATATCATAAAGAGGGATTTCAAACTGATATACCTTTTTGGAGAAAGTTTATGATTCTTGTAATGGACTTATCCTTGTAAGTTCTAATCTTATACTAGATCAACTTTAGTTATGGGATCATCATCTATAAGTAAATTTACAACATGCTCGTCATTTTAAAAAACGTGTAAATATTATTGATTATATGGAATTGATGGTCGAAAAATATTCTTCACATAATAAGTGCCTTGTACTTGACAATCCTTTATGTTTAACAAGGATGCAGATACTACAAGTGCAACATAATTTTTATGCTTTTCTCTATGAGTAAAATATATATTGAGATATTTGAAAGAATCCATTAGCTCTGACACCCTTTTTTCATAACATTTTAAATTTTCCTTTTTAACCTTATATTTGTTCATGATGCGATTAATAATCAATTTTGAATCACCAATGATCACTAAGTTTTCAACTTTCATTTTAAGGGAAATAATCATATCTTGAATTAGTTCTTCATATTCTATCTCATTATTTGTGCATGGAAATTCAAGTCTAATTGCATGTGGGTGTATAACAACTTTAGGGATTTTAAAGATGATTCCTGCTCCATTTCCAGATTTAGAACATGCCCCATCAAAGGACATCTTCCAGTAGTCTTGAAAGGAATTCTCCTTTTTTTTTGGAATGTTGAGTTTCTATGAATAAAAAACAACATAATTTCCCATTCTGGCATCAATATAATTCATCATCAACTCATTCTCCTTTTCTCTGGAAGAAACATGTTTTCTAACTTCTCTCGTAACTCTAACAATTGTTCCATTCTTGTGAGGCAACATCATATCACTTCCATTATTCATTATATTGCCTCCAATCATAGAGCACCAATATATTCCAAAAACAACTACATATGATGGAGGAATATCTACCACTATAATAGTAAATACTATTGTGATATGAGGATCCACAATTATCCAAGAACAAAAATATTTAATCTCCCCACAGGCTGGGATTTTTCTTAAGTCAATAGAATAAATCGTAGATGCCTTGTACATTCCATCCCAAGTTCTTGTGTGACTGATAAAGGCATGTTGTTCTTGGTAGCACCACTATCAGTCAAACAATTGTGCAACACAACATCATTATTTTCTATGGTGATATAGAATGGTGGAGCTTTTCCTCTTAGTTTAGTTGATGAATATCTTTATTGTTGTTTTGAGTTTATAACTGCAACCTCCATTCTTGTACTTGGATTATCAAGTATTCTTAACAAGTTTTCCCTTTGTTGTGGTATCTTGACTACCTCCGTAAAAGGAAAAGTGATTCTGAGTTTATATAAATCATTTGTTATATTATAGTTCATTAGTTGTGGAGTCTTATCATGGTTATCAACAACTTGTTGCTTTGTTGTTTCTTCTTGATTTTCTTTAGTCTTTTCCTTTTTTGGAGTTTCTTTTGATTTAAACATGTTATCTTTTTTTCTTGTTTGGACAACATTTTCTTACAAAATATCAGACTCCTCTTGTTCATTAAAAATGTGGAAAGGTGATTCCCCTTCATTGGTCTGTATTGATTCTAAACTTTCATTTTGGATGATATTTGATTCTTGATCAAGATCTTCAAAAATTTCTTCTAAAACAAGAGCTTTGGGATTTGGCACTCGGGGTGCTCTTGGCATTTTTCTTCATTTCTACCATAATTTATTACCCTTTTTCTTGATTAATAATTATTCTTTGTTCCTGAATAGAAACCTTTAGGTTTTAATATGCAGGAACGAAGTTTTCATCTCTCCTTAATCTTGTTAGCTCATTTTTATTTGTTGAATAGTCCTATTCATTTGAGTTATTTATAATAGTTGCTTTGTTTCTTGGGTCGTAACTGAATCATTCCTTACATTTGGGATAACACCTTGGAAAACACCTCCACCAATTTCTCATTTTTCAACATTCTTTGAGGTTGATGCTCCTTGGTTTTCTATAGTAAGGTTATCCATTTTCCTTTGAACTTTTCCAAGGATAATATTAGGGTAAACATTTGTTTATATCATAATTTCTTCCATTTATGTTTCTTTACTTATAGCTCATTCTAAGTATTCTATTTGAAGATCTCTAATAGCATATTTTACATTAGCTGGCATGGCATTCTTATAGCATCCGACTATAACTAGATTATTCAGTCTTTTCTCTTCTGGAAATTGATTTAGAATTTTGAAAAATTACAAATTGAAATTTCTAATTCTCTCTCCCTTTCTGAGATGGATTTGGGTGAACTGTGTGAGAAATGTATGATATGCAATTGGGTGTGCATACATGGTGATGAAGAAAGCTTCCAAATCATCAAATGATGAAATTGACTAGGAAGGAATGGACATGTACCATTCGTAGGATGGACCTATCAACGTTTGCAGACAAATTCTCACCATTACATCATCATGTTCCATTAGATGTATTTCACACATAGACAAAAATTGGTCGATATGTTTCTTTGGGTCCATTACTCCATCTCCTAAAATACTAGTAAGATTTCTTATGGAAGAGTAGGTAATTGGTGTTGTTCCCCAAGAGGATTTAGTGGGTTATCTCTAACCCTTCTTCGTGGGATTCTTTGTCTCTCATGTCTTTCTTCTTGATTTTTAGGAATTTCAATTCTTCCTTCTTCCCTATCACCCATTTTTTTATTTTCTCTTGTCTCAATCTTAGAAATTTCTCCAACTTCAAAATCTTGAAGTTGTTCACTTTTACTTCTTGTTATTGGCCCTTTGTATGTTTCCAATCTTTTCTTAATTTCCATCTCTTTGTCTTTGTATTCTTGTGATTTCTCTTTCTTCTACATGAGCAAGAGTTTCCCACGATATTTATAGTTATGCTTGGGTTATTTCTATTGTTATTGTCAAGTTATACAACTTATGTAGTATGCTCTATTGATTTCTAAGACCAATTTTCAAATTTGGTTGATTTAGGTTAGATTGATTCATCAGATTCTAGTACGTGAAACCAACCTTTTGATATCCCCAGTATGGTCACCAAAAATGTTTATCTAAAAGACTGGTTTACTGTCATAAAATCAACCTAACGAGGATATGAATCCCCTACATTTTTATAGAGGTGGTACTCCTCTTTTTCTTGTAAAATTATAAACAAAAATAAAACAAAATATGAGAAGGACCAGATTTTGTTATTTAGCTAACATTCACATTCATAAAAATACCTAAGATTGGGACTAGGTATATTTAAAAGAAAACCAAATATACAATATTTTACAAAGTAGATAAACCAAATGAGTATAATAAATAAGAGGTTGACATTTCCATCCCAACATTCATCAAGACAATAAACAATATCCACAATAAATAAATAAGAAATATGGACCGCATATATAAGAGAACTTTAAATGATCATTCCATTAGGCAACAAAAATATTATGATGGATAAAAAAATTGGAAATTCAAGCTACAGATCAAAGTCTTTGAGAAGACAATAATGTAGTTTGTCTTATAAATAATCCTAAATCCTAACAAGACCTTAACAATTGGTTAGTCACGATATAGTTGTGGGGTAGTTACTTTGAGATGTACTATTAATGTACCATTGATGTACATATGAATTTTACTTGGCTTGGTGCCTTTCCCTCCCTTCTTCTTTGTCCTCTTTGTCTTCTTGTTAGTTATTTTAGTTTCTTGATCATTTTCTTGCTTCTAGTTTTTATCATGTGGTATCAAAGCATGTTTGTGATCATTGGAATTGTGATGGATGCATGTCTTGTGAAGGAGTGAAGGAGTTGTTTGTTGTGATTCATTGATACTCAAGCCATGGATGTCTCCAAGAACTGTCATAGAAATATTGGGTGAGGTGGTCAAGAATATTGTGAATTCCACCAGTAGTAAATTTTTTGCTTTATGCTTCCATCATTTATTAAATCCACGATGAAGAGAAGATGAGGATTTGTTGACCCAAACATATGATTTGGTATCAACATGATGTTTATCACTTTCATCCCTTTACAAATTGACCTAAGGGTTTGTTTTGGAGGCCTCTTATGCTCTGGTCCCGGTTAAAGGCAGTGGTGGGGGTCATAGTTAACATGGCCCTTACCCTTGAAAGAGTGTCAGTGGGATTCTCACTGAGGTTTTTTTGAGTGCCATAGTGACTTATTAGAAGCTAGAAAAGTATATGGAGGCAATTTCAAGTCACTTGGTATCATGTCAAGTCGGTTACAGGTTGTCAATTTCAGTTGGGTCAATGTCTCCAGTATCAATTTGACGGATAGTAGGGCCAAACAAATTTTAGATTCATGATTTTTCATAGCCTACTATTACTTATTGGACAATGATATAATGGTGATTAATACCCTTAAGTCCATCGACACCTTGATCGCACCCAAGCAGACTCATCCTAGCCTTGTTTGGCTTGCCTCGGGACCATGCTCGTTTCCACTATGGTGATGCCCTCCCAAGATTATTTTTGATATTTGAAAACATCCCACATCATAATTCCCTATTTCAAGTCTACTTAGTTCATATTTCATGAGTTGAGGACTCAGTTTGATAAAATTCCAACGTTGGCCCCATTCGCTTGTTATTAGGCGGGTCTTCTGAGGACATGGTATTCCACATGAAATAAAATAAAATATGTTAATTATGTGGGAATCAAAATGCTTTCATCCAGTAGGTATCAGGATAATTTTTCCAACGGACTATCATGAGCCTGATTCTGAGTCTGTATGAGCAGTATACAAAGGGCCAAACTTTCACATCGCCTAAAGGGACAAAATCCATAGTTGTGACTTCCTGGTCAGTTTATGTTATGATAAATGTTTGGAAATGAAATTAAGATATAAAGGTGGTGTAGAGAAGTGTGATACCTTTCCAACGGTATATATTTTTCCTAGTTTCGACCCCCGGTTGAGGAGAACGAACCTTCACGAATTCATGACTAGTTTCATGGGCTAGATCAGTAACAGTGGTTCAGGGTTAAAAATTTGTTGTTAAAAAACTCCAATTCAGAAACTCGATGCTCTCCTGCTGTAGTGGAATTAGATGTCTTTCCAACAATGCCTCATTTTCCTTGATCTGACATCGGATGACCCAGTTAGAGCTATCACAAGTGTATAAACTAGTTTAGACAGAATGGTCTGATCAACTAGCATAACAACGTTTCAGGGAAGTTAAAATTGTGACTAACAAAATCATCTCAGAAATACATGGCTACCTCGTCGAAGTACTCATCAACAAATTTTCGACGGAGCTTTATTTTCCCCAATACGATATTGTATGGCAATCTAGAACCTTTCGCAATATTGGGTATTTTTGTGAGCCCTATAGGCAAATCAGGGTTTTAGACTGCAAATGTTCCTGGCCAAAATTGGGGGCCTAGGTGGCATCAGATTGGATTAGTGATGGAACATTCTCGACATGCATGTCAAGACCTTTTTAATGACATGCTCTCTGTCCAATTCCGACTCCTTTTGATCTGGCAACATTTTCAGCCTCAACCAATAAAGACCTGGTCAAAGTCAAAGTGAACCTTTGACTGACACACATTTCAAGAAAATTAATAAAAAATAATTAAAAAAATTAAAATTGGGAAAAGAGGTGGTCATGCCACGCACTCCTCCCATGAAAAAGTGTTTTAAAAAAACAAAACAGAATTGTTTTGGAAAAATAAAACTCTTCTTCCCCCCTCATGTTGTGATTTTGTTGGTTGAGGGATGAGGCAAGGACGCTATGCAACTTTGGTTCTAAAGATGAGGAGAACTTTAGGCAGAGTGAGAATGGAGAAAGGGGGTTCCATAGAAGTAGGAGAAAGCCACATAGTTTCGAGCCTAAGCATAGGTACCTCCCATCAATGCCATTTTTTTGGCTAAGAAATCATTGGTTATTAACTTCATGGATGGATGCACTAGTTTCTCTAGGTGTGTGTGATGATTCTCTTTTCTTCTATGGATGTTGGTTCATATTTTAAGTTCACTAGTTCTCAGTTGACCTCTCCTCAACTCACGCACACATCTCCAAGTGCTCACCCCCTTGTGCCATGGTCGAACCAAGCCCTCCATCCATAAATTGGCCAGCTCACTCCTAAGTCGAGCCACCCCAGATCTCCACTAGCCGTGCATGCAACAACACCATTGCTCCTCCACCTGCAAACCCAGTCATCGTCGCTCCATATCCCTCGACCTCTATGCCCTCATCTCGGCCTCCCTCTCTTCAATGGCTGCATGGCCCATGCCACCACCAAGGGCGGCCCTCTCCCACCTCTGCCCTACCTCTCAACCTCCACGAGAATTTCTCTTTCCCCTCCTCCTAGTGCCCAAGCTCCACCTCTACTCTTCCTCTTCGGCCCGACCTGCAAACAACGGACAAGAGGTAATGGAAAGGAGCCGGGGGCTTCCCAGAGCCACTGCTGCCCGTGGAGGTGCTTTGAAAATTCAAAATTTTGTGTAAAATGCGTGTGAGGGGCTAGCAACAGGAACAACTGGTTTGAGTTTGGGTCATATGGGCAACCGGTGTTGATTCTGACGTGCCTGGGTCATATGGTAACTACCGAGGGTTTTATATTTTCCATTCAAAAAATATTTTCATAGGACCGGGGGGACCATCGAACAAAGCGCCCAGTTTAAAATGAAGGTTTGATGACCAAGTCTATATTTGTATGGTATAGTTATTGTAAAAATATTTATTATATAGTTTTTTTTTTAATTTAAATTTAATTTAATTGTTATTTTATTTATATTTTAATTTTAATTTTAGTTTTATTATATATAATATATATAATTTAAATTTGATTTAAATTATATATTAAATAATTTAATTAAATAAAATTAAAATTTATGGTTTGTTAAACTATATAGTAAAACTTAAATTTTTACCTCCCCCAAGGTCATCGAGCAAACTAATTCTGTATATCCCTCATCCAGAGGTGGATTTTCTCTTGTAAATAGTCAAAACGACCCGGGAGAAGTGTAGAATGCATCCATGGCATTCGCCTTACAAATGCATCCCAAAATTGCAGTGGGACATTTTGGAATGTAAGAGACTCCTTATTAACCTGAAAACATGTGCTCAAAGGGAGCCCTAATTGGAGGTCTCCGGAGCCAAATTTTTGAAATCTAAGACAAACCCATTTCAGCTACAGCCATGATGACCTCTAGTAGTTGATCAATCCTTAAATTTAACAAATATTTCAGTTCTAATTTCCAAACTTTCACTGATCATCTCTCCAACCAACACTTTCCTGCAAACCTTTATGGGGCCATATCTTGGTCATCCAGAGCCCGATTTATGCTAAACGAAAGGAAACCAAAACCTGGTGGACAAAGATACAACATGGAAGCATAAGAAATTAGAATGGTAGTAGTTTGGTATGAGGGAACAACCTTCCAGGTTTCAATCCCGGGGGGTTCCTTAACCCAATCAGGCATGGATTAAATCCATGTTTCATTAGCTCACGGGGATACGTATAGGAAGAAAAGGGGGGGTAAATTCAGGGCTGAAAAAAGCCTGAAAAGCGGGCATTTCATAATTTTCAGAAACCAAACCCCAAGGCTCCTTTCCCTCCAAAGCATCCCCAAATTTTCCCTAACACATGGTTCTTCATCCTAGTGACTCTGGCAGACGTGGATGGCCTTGGACACCATGAATGCCACCTTAATTACAGCTTCAGAAAAAGGCAACCATCAAAGTGCCATTGGGATAACACAAACCCCAAGGAAAATGATGAGGTAGCAACTCGGTTTTGTCATTTTCCCAAATGACATTTTGTAAAAAGGTTTTGTTTTTAGTAATTTAACTTTTTGGTTAAAATGTTGTAAATAAAAGTATCAAATCAAATCTGATTTGATTTATTTTTGGATAAGGATAATGGTCTTTAGGGTTGGTCCACTTGTCACTTTTCCAAAAGTGGGAAGTGTCTTGTGACCTAACCCTAGCCTTCACCTCTCCTTTATAAATAAGAGGAAAGCATTGTACAAAAGGGGAACTTATTGAATAAAGTAAAGGAGATTTGTAGAAATTTCGGAGAGTGTCTTAGTATTTAATTTGTACTTGTTCATTTTTAAGTTGTTGGATGTGTTTACTAGTTGGTTAAGGGTTGAGGGGTAGGGGTAAATACTTTTTATGTTAACTATCTCCAGGAGGGATTGGTTAGTTGGATGTTTGTTGTTGTTTCCTTGGGTTTGACATGTCGGTTTTCACTTCTTAACAGCTTTGTTTAACTAGTTTGAGTGTGTTATATGCAGGTTTTCATGGAAGAGATTATTTATTCATCCTTAGTTAGTGTTTAAGAGGTCTAGGGGTCCCTTAGAACAACCCTCTAAGCTTCTTATATATGTTGGTTATTTTTGTTTTTTTTGGTCTCATTTCACTCTTCCATTTAGTTGCAATTTTATACTACTTTTGTTGTTGTCCTAAACAGGAAAATTGATTAATTTGGTCAATTTACCCTTCTGGGAAAAACCATATTAGTTGGTTGTTACATAGTTGTAATTTGTTATTTTCTATTTTATTTAGTTCAGTTTTATCACTTGAAAATCACTAAAATTTTATATATTTCATGCTTCTCTTAAGCGTTTGGGAAACCACTGAAGACATGTTTGAGGAAAAGGGGCCAACATGGAAGAAAACAAAAACAACAGGACAACAAACAAAAACAATGGTACAGATCTGTAAAATCTACTCCCTACACTCATTTTTTACATTTATTTTTATTCCAATCAGTTACAAAAAACTTGCACTTTTTCCAATGTTATTACACCATATTATTGTAGATAATTTTTTGAGTTTTAGTGTAATTTCTTGTTCATAAAATGAATCTGATTTTTATCTTTGTAAACCATATTTCATTTAATTTTAGTTGATAACTTCAATTCCCCAAACAAGGAATCAATTGGATCTCTCATGCATATGGTGGCTATGCAGCCCGTAAAGAGCGTTGACCCATTCCTTTGGATTGTATAGCGTAGGTCTCTAAGATATACTCTCTTTTTCCCTAACTTCCAGGTCGCTACCCCTAATGGGGATTTCAAAAGAAAGCAAAGAAAAAAATCTCAAAACACAAAAAACAAAAGCAGGCATCCGCCCCATAAAACAAGAAAAACCCAAACACTATTATCTAGCTATATATATACATATATTTCTATATCATAGATATATTTTAATTTTGTTGATATCTAGATCTTAATTTCCTTGACGAAGAGACACGCTTTTAAAAGCAAGACGTGATCTCGCCACGTGGATGGCTTCGTCTTTCATTCTAAGAAATTTCAAATTTATAGACTACTAAGAGTCAAAGCCAGGGAGTCTTCATCAGAAGCCCCTCGGAATTTGTCTTCTTAAGTATCAATTGAGTGATCTTTATTTCTCTCATGAACCACACATTAAGAAGTTGATTATCTTGACTTGGGTTGGAACACTACTCTTCTTGGGTAAACTCATTCAAAACTCCCTCTGGGGGGTCCTGAGCCTCTTCCTTTTCGGAGCTATCCTTATCGTATATGTGGAAACAATATTTTAATAAACCATTCCCTATGTTGTTCATCTAGAATTTGGAATTTCAATCGATTCTTCAGTATCTTGAAACTTTGATCATAATCCCACACTGATTGATTCACTATCCGCTTGATCCCCTTCATCTCTGTAATGCACTGCGACTCAAACTTAGGTTTCTAGAACTCTTTCAATAGAGCTTGTCTTACATCTTCCAATGTGCTAGTTTGTCACATAGGTGTAGTATTATGATATTTCATGTACCATAGTAACACGCAATCTTTGAATATCCTTGCCAACTGTGCAATCTTCGCATCATCATCCTGGACGTTCTTCACAGTACATATTGTCTCAAAAATAAATAAAAATGTTGTTCTGGATCTTCTGAACCTTCCTCATGAAAGAAATACATTCTTGAAGTGGGATCTACTCCCGCCATCATATTCTGCACAATATTCCTCCTTGGTTATACTATCTGAAGTTGGGTTATTGTACTACTTCCACTATTTTGATTGTTATCCTTACCTCTCTTACTAACTGCAATCAACAAAGTTTATTCAGATCTTGGAGATGCACAAGGGGTTGTGGGTTCGACGCAGAGTCTATCCTGAGTGGGATCTTATTCTACTGGACTGAGATGACATTCTTTTCATGTTATGATATGGAGTATTACGCCAGTGTCTCTTTCTTCAAAATCACTATGCTACTCCTCTTTATTAGCCACAATCCTCTTCCTAATATATCGAAACCTCTTTCCACTGCACAATACCCCAATCTCTTCTCCTGCCACACCTTCTTCTTCTTTTGGCATCATCATCCCATATGTTCCTCATTCATTCTTCCATGTAGCACTAAGACCATTCTACGGTCAACCCCCATTCCCCCTTATGCACGAAAGTGCTTAGTTTCTATAGAAATCATATTCCGTCTTCATAACCCCCTTATGACACAACAACATCTTAATCCAAGTAGATAGTGACTTCAAGTATCTTCCATGTGGTCCCTTAAAGAATTCCCTTTCAACAACACTATACGACTAAGTACAATCTATAGAAAATTCAGTAATGTAACCTCCTATTATATTATCCAACCGGAAATCAACTGCACGCGATACTCAATTAATTATAGTATTGACTTTCTTAATTAACTCTGGAGTCTAATTTTTTAGAACATTAGTGTGAAATTTTTTTTTTTGTTCAACTAATCTCTGGATCCACTCCTCTAAAATATTTAGAAAATCAACAAAGAAAATTTCATGCAAATCTGTAAACACATGCCTCTGTAGCCATTTTTCTGCATTGATCTATGGATTCTTGTTCTAATCTACAAAAAACTCGATCTCCTTTGTGTCCAACCATTTTCCAATATCCTCCTTAATAGGTCTCCACATTCCCCTCAGTCATAGATCATAGTCCCGACGACATAACCATTTGTTGGCGTGTAGTGGGTAGACCTATGGTTCAACATTAAATCACCAAAAAATCCCTAAATATACCGGCCCTTTTGGCATCACCCGCAAACAGGTGAAGTCTCACGTGAGTTACTTATAGGGACTGTAGGAACCATATTTCCGCAGTCATGAACGAAAGGGAGGAATTCATTCTTACTAGTATAGCTAACATTCATTCATTAGACAATTCATCGTGTGTGCAGAACCATCATATCACTTATTCATATTAATCATTCAATGACTAAGTGCATACAATAACCAGAAAAATGAACAAACACATCAAAAAAGAACAAAAAGACACCATAATTAACGTGGTTCACCCCAAAATGGGCTACGTCCACAACGACAAGCTTCTTATTTTATTATTCATCATTGTTTCTTACAAAAGGTGTTCATTGTGCTCATACATGATAATCCAATTCTACTAAATATGCCCTTTTCATTCTCACATACAGTGAATACTCCACTCAGAACTCACTCATCCATAACTAATGCAGGAGCATCGCTCACTCATCAAGCGAGCCAGCACATTGAGAGGAAACAGCTGGACAGCGCCAGCACACATTTTGAATACTTTGGAAATTATTGCCCCGCTCTTTAATGAAGTCATTTATAAAGAAGCGCACTGGTATTGTAAAGGGGACCTTCAGCCTTTAAGCTCTCGTCCTTAGTAGATAGGAAGGCATTTAATAGATTTAATGCAGGTAGATAGATGTTTAAGTCTAGATTAGACAGTTTCAGAGTTCGAGAGGGAAAACGGATATAGACACCCTCACTTGTACATTGTAGGAGGATAATTCAGAATCATTCATTCAGGAGCAAGAAGAGAGAGCAGGCAGAGAATTGTGAAGAACACCCATGTACAGATGTTTTTGAATTAATAGAATAGAGTCTTTGATTCAATTTCATGGCTGGTGTTGTTTCTCTGTATATGTTGTTTATGTGCTCATGAATGTTAGTTTTCTGGTCATGCATTTGTTTTGAATATGTTGTGCTTAAGGTTTCAGAGGTTTAACTGAAGTCCGAGAGAGGAGAGAATAAGTTTCAATTGTTTCTCTGTTTGAGCTGGGAGATTCTTGCATAGAGTGCAGTTGAATTCATCCACATAGAGTGCGTTGATGAGGCTCGACAGTTAAACCCTTATTCTCATTCACCCAGAAGTTGGTTTGGGTTGGTAGAGTCGTGCAGGAGAAGTGCAGGCTGAACTTGAAGTCTCAGTGGCTAATCTGAGCAGAAGAAGGAAGAGACTGTTGTTGCCAGAAGTGTACAGAGTCTGGAAGATTCAACAATTTGAGCGTTGTTGAAGGTTAAGCACGAGAAGTGTGTGCAAATTCTCTGAAGGAGTCAGAGTTGACAATCTCAGGAGGGATAGTTCCTTTGTGATACTGTGGAGACAGACCCAGGAGAAGGTTCGAACAGGAAGGAGCTCTAGAGCGGAAGAATTCCTCAAGGAGGAGGAATCGACAACCAGGATTCGCAGGGAAGATTCGCAAAAACCTGCCGACCGTCAGATCTTGGTAAAGTTGCGAGGGGTTTAGCCTTAAGTGCAGGAGGAACCCAAGAGTCATCGGAACTTCAGCCATCGGGATATCGGAGGTTCCGTGGTAGTGGGACTTTTGAAAAATGAAATCGCGATTTGCGATTTCCCAAAGAGATTAGGACCGTGGATCCCGAGCTGGACACGTGTTCGCAATCCGGAGAATCGGGATTCGGCATTCGGGATTTCCCAGTGCAAAGAGATCGCAACCTATGAAATCGGGATCATGCGATTCCCAATAGAAAAGAGAGAGAGGAGGTGGCGTGGCAAGGGGATATCGCACGTGCGCATCGGAGTTCGGGGTTCAGAGATTTAAGGAGGCAGTGAAACATGACATCGTATGTTCCGATTTTTCGATAGGGAAATCCCCGATAGGAACGGAGAGCGTTGACGTTCTGACCCATCGGGTTTCGGGGTTTTGGGTAGCACGAGAACCGTGCTCACAAGTTTCGCGATAACGCAAAACTCGATTTCCCGAGAAGACTACCGGGAGATCAATAGAGTATCCTGTGGATCTGAAGGGCATTGTAGCTCTTTGGGCCTGAGAGGAAGAAGGTCCTGGTGGGAGTAGACGTGCCGGGGTGGCGCGTTTGCAGCAAGTGGTATCAGAGCTCTAACATTTTTTGCTTTCTGAAGCAGAGAAGAGGGATTCACCATGCCGCCGAGAAGAGGTAGACAATCACCCAATCCAGAGGGGGAAAGGGAATGGTCCAGAGAAAGAAGTAGCCAAGGACAGAATGTAGAGATGGAGAGGGAAATATGAAATCTTCGTTCCGGAATGGAAGATATGGAAGCAGCGCAGAGACGCACAGCAAATACTGGAGATCTAAGTGACTCCGAAGGCGAAGCTGAAGTTGTACCACAAGGAGAGGTCACAGCAGAGGAAGCATCAACTGAGTGATTGATTAAAGCTATCGCCAGGATGAGTTCCAAGACCAAAATGGACATTCCATCTTACGAAGGAAGCTTGGATGCAGAAGAGCTGTTGGATTGGATCAGATCTCTTGACACCTACTTCGATTATGAAGATATCGAAGAGGATAAGAAGGTAAGGCATACTGTCACCAAATTGAAAGGACATGCAGCATTGTGGTGGGACGAGCTACAGGCAAATAGACGTTCCAAAGGTAAGCAAAATATTAAAAGTTGGGATAGAATGATTGCTAAGATGAAGGAGAAATTCATCCCAAGGGATTACCAAATCACACTGTTCAAGCGAATGCAGAACCTGAGACAGAAGTGGATGACGGTGAAGGAGTACACCGAGGAATTTTATAAGATCAATATTCGAGCGGGTCATCGGGAGAGCGATGATGAGAAGGTATCCAGATACCTGAATGGTCTGAGATACGAAATTCAGGATGAATTAAGCATGGCAACTATTAGAACGGTTGAGAATGCTTACCAGATGGCTCTGAAAGCTGAGGAGAAGCTGAGCCATAAGCAAGGTCAGCGAGGGCGAGGAAAAAGTCAACCCAGAGGCAAGGCAATTTCCCAAGAGAAATTTCAGAAGCCTAAGGAGGAAAGGAAGAAGCCTCAGGGTAAGATTGAGAAAGGTGGAGCCTCACAGCAAGGACAACAATATGCTGAGCTGAGGAGACAACATACAGAGCAGGGTGGCGGATATGCTGACGCGAACACTTTTCCTCGTACCAGAGGTAGGGGAAGAGGCAGAGGAGGAGTCATCACATGTTTTACATGTGGGAAGGATGGACACAAGGCAGTTGATTGTCCAGATAGGAAAACGGACAAAGGAGAAGCTCACATCGTTGAGGCGCAAAGGCGTGATGTTGAGAATGAAGACACCAAAGCAGGAAGGTCGTTGATGGTGCATAAGGTTCTTTTAACACCCGAGAAAGAGGTGGAGGACACAACTCAGAGAACCAAACTGTTCAGGACCACATGCAAGACCAAGGGTTGGAAATGCAAGGTCATTGTGGATAGCGGAAGCACCGACAATCTCGTTTCAACCGAGATGGTGGAGAAATTAGAGCTGGATACGAATGATCACCCAAGTCCATACAAGGTCTCATGGCTACAGAAGGGACATCAGGTGAGTGTCACTAAACAATGTTTAGTTGATTTCAAAATGGGTGAATATAAGGATAAGGTCCTATTTGATGTCATTCCCATGGATGTCTGTCATGTATTGCTGGGTAGACCATGGCAGTATGACCGAAATGTGGTTCATGATGGGAGAATGAACACATATACTTTAGAGAAGGATGGGAGGACACACATATTGCTTCCGAAAAAGGATGAGGAGGTGAAGCCGGAAGTAAGTAACACCATACTTCTCATGAGTGGGAAGGAGCTTCTCATAGAGATGGAGAAGAAGGAAGATCCACAATTCTTTGTGGTCAGGAAACCGAGAATTGTTCTCACTAGCAAAAGAGTGGATGACTTACCGGATGAGATTCAGGAACTGTTGGGAGAGTTCGCTGATATAATCGTGGACGAACTACCTCGTTCGTTGCCACCGATGAGGAGTGTGAGTCATCACATCGATCTCATACCCGGAGCCATTTTACCGAATAAGGATGCATACAGATTGACGCCACAGGAAAATGAGGAAGTCAAAGGGCAAGTGCAGGAGCTGCTGGATAAGGGACTGGTTAGGGAAAGCCTGAGTCCATGTGTTGTTCCAACAGTGCTTAGTCCGAAGAAAGATGGAGGTTGGAGAATGTGCACTGATTCCAGAGCAATTAATAAAATCACCATCAGGTACAGATTTCCACTGCCGAGAATGGATGATTTGATGGATTGCCTGAGTGGGGCAAATTATTTTTCGAAAATTGATCTGAAAAGTGGATATCACCAGATTCGCATGAGGGAAGGTGATGAATGGAAGACATCATTCAAGACAAACGAAGGTTTGTATGAATGGTTGGTCATGCCATTTGGCTTGACAAACACGCCGAGCACATTCATGAGGCTGATGAATGAAGTCCTAAAGGAATTCATCGGAAAGTTTGTAGTCGTATATCTGGATGATATATTGATCTACAGTAAGACGAAGGCTGAACATTTGAAACATTTGGCCATGGTGATGAGGAAGCTACAACAAGAGAAGTTGTTGATCAATATGAAGAAGTCTTCATTTATGCAGACAAAGCTCATTCCAAATTGTGTATGGGGCACAACCGAGGGGAGTTTCTGAACTCGGGGAGTCATAACAGGCTATGACTAGCAGTGCGAGCGTAGAAGAGTTTGCTGAGGCGATGAAGGAACTTCACGGCATGGTGAAGCAGCGACTGATGGATTCAAATCAGGAGTACAAACGCAGAGCAGATCAACATCGGAGACAACTTCGGTTCGAAGTTGGGGATCTTGTTCTAGCACACTTGAGGAAGGAAAGGTTCCCAAGGGGAACATATAACAAGC
>ML811410.1:76488-94415 GCA_009831015.1 Picea engelmannii | reverse complement strand
CAGATGTTTTTGAATTAATAGAATAGAGTCTTTGATTCAATTTCATGGCTGGTGTTGTTTCTCTGTATATGTTGTTTATGTGCTCATGAATGTTAGTTTTCTGGTCATGCATTTGTTTTGAATATGTTGTGCTTAAGGTTTCATAGGTTTAACTGAAGTCCGAGAGAGGAGAGAATAAGTTTCAATTGTTTCTCTGTTTGAGCCGGGAGATTCCTGCATAGAGTGCAGTTGAATTCATCCGCATAGAGTGTGTTGATGAGGCTCGACAGTTAAACCCTTATTTTCATTCACCTAGAAGTTGGTTTGGGTTGGTAGAGTCATGCAAGAGAAGTGCAGGCTGAACTTGAAGTCTCAGTGGCTAATCTGAGCAGAAGAAGGCAGAGACTGCTATTGCCAGAAGTGTACAGAGTCTGGAAGATTCAACACTTTGAGCGTTGTTGAAGGTTAAGCACGAGAAGTGTGTGCAAAGTCTCTGAAGGAGTCAAAGTTGACAAGCTCAGGAGGGATAGTTCCTTTGTGATACTGTGGAGACGGACCCAGGAGAAGGTTCGAACAGGAAGGATCTCTAGAGCGGAAGAATTCCTCAAGGAGGAGGAATCGACGACCAAGATTCGCAGGGAAGATTCGCGAAAACTTGTCGACCATCAGATCTTGGTGAAGTTGCGAGGGGTTTAGCCTTAGGCGCAGGAGGAACGCAAGATTCATCGAAACTTCAGCCATCGGGATATCAGAGGTTCCGTGGTAGTGGGACTTTTGAAAAATGAAATCGCGATTTGCGATTTCCCGAAGAGATTAGGACCGTGGATCCCGAGCTGGACACGTGTTCGCAATCCAGAGAATCGAGATTCAGCATTCGATATTTCCCAGTGCAAAGAGATCGCAACCTATGAAATCGCGATCACGCAATTCCCGATAGAAAAGAGAGAGAGGAGGCGACGTGGCAAGGGGATATCGCACGTGCGCATCGGAGTTCGGGGTTCGGAGATTTAAGGAGGCAGTGAAACATGACATCGTATGTTCCGATTTTCCGATAGGGAAATCCCCGATAGGAACGGAGAGCGTTGACGTTCTAACCCATCGGGTTTCGGGGTTTTGGGTAGCACGAGAACTGTGCTCACAAGTTTCGCGATAACGCGAAACCCGATTTCCCGAGAAGACTGCCGGGAGATCAATAGAGTATCCTGTGGGTGAAAAAAGGTTCTGATACGGGATCTGAAGGGCATTGTAGCTCTTCGGGCCTGAGAAGAAGAAGGTCCTGGTGGGAGTAGACGTGCCGGGGTGGCACGTTTGCAACAATAACATACTCTCCAAATAACTCTCCTAAAAAATTTGACTATTTTCTACCCAAAACCCATACATATTTATACATTTACATTAGGTCTTAGCCCATTACAAAATAGAACAAACATCCTAACTAACTTCCTCCTTTCATGTGCGTTGGTCCTCAAAATGCACTAACTTCCTTCATTTCTTTCATGGGCGCTACTCTTCATCCGACTTGTCGCGTGGTTTACTCCTGTGCGATTCCCAAAATTGGTCCCAAAATGTCCTGCTCAAGTAATGGTAGTGGTAAATGAATCCCTACTAGATGGAATGAATAGACTTGATAAATTTTACAACACTATTCAAATAAATAAATAGTACTCCATATAAATAATGAAAATATTTATTCTAATTTATAGTTAATCACTATGGAACTTTTGTGAAGGGGGTGGCTTGAGATAAAAAATAAGAAAGGGACAAAATGCAATCTTGATAATTATTTTTAAATGGAATAGAAATGATATGTCCATTTAATATGTAAGCATAGTATGTGTATATGATCAATGCAATTTCCATTTAATGTCTGAATAAAATGTATATAATCAATACAATTTTCATTCAATGTCTGAATAGAAATGATGATTTTTTATTTCACAAAAAGAAATGACTTTTATTTTTATTTTTTTGTATTAGTCAATGAGAAATTTGTTAGAATATGTAACTCCTACTTGCATTATGTGTGATCATATTTGAGGTTGTTATGATTATTAGCCATTATTCAGTAGAGTTCATCTCTATGAGAAGATTTTGTTCATAGTCTTTAGGAGGTTGTTGGAACTAGATGGATATGAAATATTCTCTCCAACTAGATGCTTCCTAGATTGGTGTGAGGTTGAGATATTCACTCAACTAGTAGATTGAGTGATCAAGGTAGTTTATATATCTTGAGACAAATCTTGTTATATTTATATGTATCATTACATTAATTCAATAGAATTCTCAACACATTCTTTGTGTGTAATAAACTCTACTATCTCATTTTAATATGGTATCAGAGCGAGATTGGGCTTGACTCCCTTATGGGAGGGCTCAAGAACATGGAGAGACTAGAGTAGTGGATTATCGTAAGTGAGAGTAATGGGTTGAGACTGATTTGCTACTAGATATGTATTAGTGTGAGAGTTATTTGTTTCCCATATTAGAGAGAGTCCCCACTAGCGAGATGGAGTCATTGTTGAGGAGCTAAGAGATGTCACTGTTAGGAAAGGGATCGTGCAAGAAAACCAAAGTCGAGAAGTAGTCGATTGAATAAATGGATGAGTCGCAGTCATAGGAGAGGGAGCCATGATTTTTTCATTTGGGTTGACCCCGATAAATATGCCAAAATTTCCACTCATTGTCACGAAGATCCCTAACAACAAGCTCTTGGATAGGAGGTTGTTGAGTGAAATCCAGTGGAGGAATTTTTTTTTCAGTGGCACTGGGTGGAATTGAGAATCCACAATGAGTGATGGCGTCGCTTGCTATTAGCATTTTACAAAAGTAATTAGATGGTTGTATGCTTTGCATGGAAACATTGAGAGCTAGTTAAGATGATTTATTTTTCTCTTGAACACTTAAGGGTTGTAATGTCATTTGAGCATATACTCCATCTGTCTTCACATTTTCATGCAGAGTAACATTGTGTAGTTGGTAGATTAATTGCGATGGAATATTTTTATAAAGAGCGTTTTCCATACCGGAAGTTCAGACCTCCATCCATGACAAATCCATGCAAATATTTATATGTTTCCCATTGACAATAGGAGGAGTTGGACATGGCAGTGGAAAATTCAGGGTTCTTCAAATGGAACCTAAGGGAAGATATTTTGAGGTTGAGGACCAAATCCATCTCTAAGAGACATTGATTTTTATCTTGCTGGAAATTATCCAAAGAAAGAGGAACCTGGAAAGATATAAATGTTGACGTGAAACTAAATTGATGAGTTGTTGACAAGATAGAACCTGGAGAAGGGGTTGAGGAAAGGGTGCATAAAGGGTGAGGGAAGCCAAAAGAATAGGGTGTGTAGTTACAAGGGTGTGCAACAGTGTATGCTTCTTCTTACTCCATCTAAAAAATATGCATACAACTTTATTGTTGAGCGTACATCTACACCAAATCCTTATGAGGCAGGACTACTATGTCAAAAGTATGATAGCTTCCATCAAAGAAGAGAAATTTGAAAAGAATATGAATGGACTTGTTTTCCATGGGATTGTATGGAATCCTGAATTATAATTCTTTAGATCATGAGTTTGAATGGGAGGTTAATGGCCCTACATTATATATATTGAGCTTAGCTAACTCAATACGAGTATAGTTGTTTTGTTAGAATTAGATACTCTAACAAATGACAAGTGAGGTCAAACATGGAGATCCAAGACATTGAATCATGATTTTGAAGATGCAAATGGAGATGCATAGTATGTGAATGACTCTAGAGGAGAAATAATACCAAAGATGGTTCATCGAGAAAGATAATATTATAGTGCAGGTCAGTTGAAGAGGATATGAGGCAGAAGGTATGCATGGTGATGATATGTAAATGGATTTATATCTTGGGCTTATATTTTGGGCATATAATTGATAGCAAGGAGAAATGGTAACCTTGGTGTTGTTGTGAAGAATTCAAATGCTTGTTGTACCTAAGATCAAATGTTGTAATCAAGAATATGTGTTGCATTGGGTGTATGATTGGTTGTAACTAACACCACATAAGTTGTCGGTTCAAGTTGTAAGATTAGCCATAGGAAAGTTGATTTCCCTAGGATTGTTGTAAGCCCTATTATTCAGGAGTACAGGTAGCATTGTAGTTGTTGATTTTTTGTAGCTTCGGGAGGTATTCCCACTAGAGTCCAAGGTGTCGGGCATGTGATAATTTTTGTTGGCACCAATTTTGACTTTCATTTTGGTTAAATCAACCTAGAAATGAGGCTAGGGACTCATGGGAAAGTTGATGGGGTTTGTGGGTTTGTGTGGTCGTGTCACACCCACAAAGAGGATTAAAAGATTCTAATAAATTGTTGATTTTAGGAAGGGATCCTAAACTCACTCATTGGACTCTTATATAAAGGAGAGATGTGATTGTGAAACTAGATCATCATTGTGGAAGAATGGAGTTGGCATAAGTGAGTCTACACTTGTTTCAACGAGGATTGGTAATCTCAGCTAAGAATGTCTACAAGGTGAAGAATTTGGCCTAAGATAAAGAAGGTGGAAGAGAGAGAAGTGTACGGACGTTTCCGTACACATTTTTTGAGTCAACACACAATTTGAATATGGGTGAAGCTCGTATATATGTGGGTTTCAGAAGGACGAATCATGTATATGGTATACGTGGTTTGCAGGAGAGAAAATTGTGTATGTTTGTGGGTTGCTAGTAAGTTACATCGTGTATCTGGTTTTTTGGATAGGTACGGATCTGTACAAGATGACAGGTGACGTTAGTAGGATATACATGTGGTCTACAACAGATTCATGAGCAAAGGAAGTTTCCGAATATAATTGAGGTTTGATTTTCTATTTTGTATTGGAAGGACAAGGTTGGCCTCAGACTCCCTTATTTTCAAAGGAAAAGGCTATACTCATATTTGGTGATATTGTATTGGTTGAGAGCACTGGTTATGTTCCTCATATTTGAAGGATTTCATAAAGTTACAAAACAAAATTATTGTGTCTCTTGTGTATTGATGACTTATCTCTAATCTTGTTGTTTCCACTACAAATGTTTTCAGTCAATAATTTCAGTGTAAAGTTGTTCAATGATAGTTAGATGACTAGGAAGCAATTTTCAGATCTGAAATTAGTTACATAAGAGTTGGATGTGAAAATTGACATGGTATCAGAGCTTGGGATTTGAAGAGAAGGGAATCATGTTGAGACACTTTGTGGCTACAACACTGGAAGAGTTTTGTACTTTTTCTTCTTCTTCTTCTAGGTATGTCAATATGGTGAATACATTGAAGCTTGAGGATAAGTTGGAAGGGGAAACCAACTTCTAGGATTGGAAGACAAGGGTTATCCTTATATTGGAAGAGAATGACCTCAAGGAGTATGTTGAGAATGTGGTTCCTAGCCCGCTGATCTAGTAGATTTGGCATTCCACAAGAAGAGGGAATTGAAGGTCACGAGGGTATTGCTAGAATTTATGAAGGACCACATGATTACTCACATTGTCGAGAAAGAAAATACCAAGGATATGTATGATGCTTTGGTGGGTCTTTACCAATACAGGAATACTAGAAGGATGCTACACTTGAAGCACCAACTTCAGATTGTCGGGATTACCAATGATGAGATAGTTCTCAGTTATCTCATGAATATTAATTAGATCTATGATCAACTCACAACTATTGGTGAGACAGTACAAGATGATGAGTTGATGAATGTAGCATTGAGAGGTCTTCCTAGGTCTTGGGATCCATTTGTGCAGGGGATCTGTGCATGAGAAAAGTTGCCATACTTTGATTGACTATGGATAGATTGTATTCAAGAGAAGACCTGGTTAGTATCTAGAGATGATATGGATGGTGTGGTAAAGATTAACAGTGATGAGAACCAAGCCCTTGCAACCTACACTAGGAAGGGTAGAAGTGGTTCTCCATATAGAAGAGGTTCATCAGGGAGAAGGGATTCTCCTGAGAGGGAAGCATCTCTAGAGCCGAGACGGAAGAAGGATCTTAGTAAGATCAGATGTTTTGAGTGTCATTATTTTGGGCACTATGCTTCACAGTGTCCACACTGGAGGGGAAGAGGAAGAAGGAAACACACATCAACAACAGAGGTTGTTGAGGTTTCATACAGGATCCAAAGGGATATCTTGTTGGTCTCCTCTATTTCAGGTATTGTATCTAGCAGGGAGAGATGGTTGGTGGATAGCGGATCATCTTTCCATATGATAGGTGATAGAGAGTTGTTTGACACTCTCACAGAGACTAGCACAAACTTGTATGTGGAGATTGGTATGGGATCCAAGCATTCAATATGAGAATCCAGTGATATATCATTTTGATTAGACTTAGGAGAGATATTGAGGGTGTCGAATGTGTTGTGAGTGCCATAACTTAAGAGGAGTATCCTCTTAGTCTAAAAGATTGAGAGGAAGGGATATCCTGTATTTTTTCGAGATGGATAGGTAATGCTTGTGCCCAGACAGTCTAACTTCAAATCAACAGTGGTTCTTGGAGTTAGGGAGGGAAATCTACATAGGCTAAGGGGCCAACCTATGAGTCTTGTGACCAAAAGAAGAAGAGAGATAGATGAAGAGGAGAAGGTGGCTCCGCGAGTGGTGAGGCAAGTGACCCCACCAGTAGTACAAGCTTAGAGGGAGCTAGAGTTTAGAGGGAGTCATCCCTCAGGATCCTAGAGGGAAGAGAAGTCTCCCAGGACTATGTAGAGGGCAGTGGATAGGGAGCATATGGCCATAGGGGATGTGCATGCTCAGAGGGAGTCAAGTTTAAGGAGGAGCAGGTGATATCAGAGTGAGCCTCAGCTTAGGGTGAGTTAGTGGTTCAGAGGGAGAGATGATCATCTAGAGGGATTAACCCCTCAGGTTCAGTTGGGAGAGAGGCATATTCCAATATTAACAGACATGTTTCATGGGTTGAGGATGCCATATAGGAGCTTCATAGGGAGGAGGCTTATAGGGCATGTGAGACCTCCATGGAGGATACACTCGTCTCAGTAGGATTTTCTACAATGGCAGAGGAGGCAGCCAATTAGGAGCACTGGGGAGTAGGATTTGCTTCAGTCACAGAGGGAGTATCGAGTGAGGCAGATTACACAACATGATTTTCCTTAGTGATCGAGGATGCAACCAATCAATCATACTTTGTCTTAGTGACCAAGGATGTGTCCAGTTAGAGAGGTCAGACAGTTGGATGTGCTCCAGTGACCGTGGATGTAGTCATTAAGACATAATGGATATTTGAATATGTTCCAGTGACTAAGGATGCGGCTAGTCAAACAAAATTTATAGTAGAACTTATTTTGATATTATTCGAGGACCCATTTGCCACATTGACAGATGAAGTAGTCAGTTTGGAATATTGGAGTACATATGAAGTGGTAGATCTAGAGCTATATCTACTATGTGCGAGAGTGGTGCATCCAGATGTTGGTGGATGAGATACCTCCCTCGCTAAGAGGGAGTGTTTATTGTTTGTAGCTTCAGGAGGTATTCCCACTAGAATCCAAGGTGCGAGGCATGTAGGAATTTTCATTGGCACCATTTTTGACTTTAGTTTCAATGAAATCGACCTAAAAATGAGGCGAGGGCCTCATGGGAAAGTTGATGGCCTTTGTGGGTTTGTGTGGGGGTGCCACACCAACAAAGAGGATTAAAATATTTTAATAAATTGTTGAGTTTAGGAAGGGCTCCAAAACTCACTCATTGGACTCATATATAAAGGAGAGATGTCATTGTGACATTAGATCATCATTGTGGAAGAATGGAGTTGGCATAAGTGAGTCTGCAGTTGTGTCAAGGAGGATTGGTAATCTCAATTAGGAAAGTATGCAAGGTGGAGAATATGGCCTAAGAGAAAGGAGTTGGCAGAGAGTGAAGTGTATGGAGGTGTCCATACAAGTTTTTTGAGTATGTACACAGTTTGCAAATGGGTGAGGTGCATATATACGTGGGTTGCAAAAGGACGAATTGTGTATAGGGTATACGCAGTTTGCAAGAGAGAAAACTACGTATCTCCGTGGGTTTCCAGTATGGTGAATAACGTATCCATTTTTCTAAGAAGGTACAAATCCGTACAGGATGACAGGTGACATCAATAAGTTGTATATGTGCTCTACAAAAAAATCGTGAGAAGAGGAGATTTATGAATATAGTTGAGGTTTGGATTTCTATTTTGTATTGGAATGACAAGGTTGTCCTTGGATTCTCTTGTTTTGGAAGGACAAGGTTGTCCTCATATTTGGTGATATTGTATTGGTTGAGAGGACTAGTTTTGTCTTCAGATTTGAAGGATTGGATAAAGTTACAAAACATAATTATTCTGTCTCTTTTGTATTATTAATTCATCTATGATCTTGTTGTTTTCGCTACATATGTTTTTAGTCAAAAATTTCAGTGTAAAGTTGTTCAGTGATAGTTAGATCACTAGGAAGCAATTTTCAAATCTGAAATTAGTCACACAAGAGTTGTATGTGAAAATTGACAGTAGCGCATGGTGTTTTTTAATCCCTTTTAAGTCACGTCTACATGTATTAGTGTGGTAGCACATGTAATGATGTAGTTTGTATCCCTCTTATGCATAAAGAGGATGTGGCATCAATTTGTGGAATTAACCACTAGGTATGTATCAGGGTGGCAGGTGTACTTATATTCTAGCTTGATGTAGAGTCAAATAAGTTGAATCTTCTATTTAAGGGGGGGAATGTGAGATGGAGTAATCTGAGAGTATGATGGACCAAGGTATTATTAAGGGAGAGTTTAATGTGTTGATGAACCATGTAGGTGAAAAGGATTTCTATAGAACTGGCGAATACATCAGATGGTACCCATGTATCTTGGTAGATGGCTTTCTTTTTATATGAACATCAATGATCAATTGTTTGCAGGTACAAGAAGAAGTAGAAACTTTGAGGATGAAGCCCATAGCGAAGAAATCTTACTCCATGGGAAGATGGTAATAGTTCTTATGACAATGGTGAGATAACGATGAAGATGGCAACAACGAAAGTCAAATGATGGTGGACAATAAAGGTAAAATTTGTGTGAAGATGAATAAAATAGACTCAAGATCATATGTTACTATGAGTCACACATTGTATTTGTAGCAATTCTATAATGGCATGTTCTATGTAGTGGTCCTTGAAAGTTTGAGTGTGTAACTAGTATGCATGGAGTATGTACCGATATTTATTTATGTAAAATGTAAAGTGCATATTGTTGTAATATATGGATAGACATACGCACCCCTTTGTCATGTATGTGTGATGATTTGGATAACTTATTGTTATAATGTAATAGCCTCTACGATGGAGTTCTTTAACACTAGGGGTGGACCATGTTATTGGTTTTAGACTTTGGGAGGTGAAGTTTTACATTCATGGGAAGCCCATCAATAGGTTAAATGAACCATGTACATGTAGGGCATCCTATTAAACCGATGGTTAAGTGGTCGATGACCCATGCATTGTGATGGATGGTTGTTCCTTTATATGGACGTTGATAGTTTGGTGATGCATGTATGATTGAGGTATGAAATGTAGGTACCATGTTGGACCATGCTGATCAGGAGGTTCTTAGTGAAGCATGTGCTACAACAGAGAAGGTGTTAATGAAGACCACAAGTAGTACTTAAGGAGGAGTGTTAGAATATGTTTAACTCCTACTTATATTATGTTTCATCATATTTGAGATTGTTATGGTTATTAGTCATTATTAGGTAAAGTTCATCTTTACTAAAAGAATCTCTTCATAATCTTTAGGAGGTTGTTGAAACTAGTTGGATGTGAGTGATTCTCTCCAACTATCTATAACACTTAAAATTTTAACGTGACTACCTTTTAGTTCCTCTACGCTTCAACGCAATACTATGTAAACCATTTCCTTTTCATTGTCGTTTCCATTAAGATTCGACTAAATTTTTACAAAGAAACCAAGAATGAAGACACCCACAACAAAACAAAAAATCGAGGGATCGTCTAAAAGGTTCGTAGTGACAGCGGATTCTACACGCTTTTTGTGCTGACAGTGTACACGCTGATATTGATATGCTTTATTCATAGTCATTCCTATGTTTGTTGTAAATGTAGTTTTGCTGGAGAATATTGAAATATTTGTTTAAACCCTCTAATGGTGGAGGAAGTTTTTTATACATTCACCCGACGTAGATCGATAAAAGTAAGTAGCAGTTTATTTAGTTTCAGACGAATATAAGATTATAATTCCTGCAATTTATTTTGTTTCAGACGAATATAAGAGTATAATTCCTGCAATTTTTATGAGAAAATAATTTGTTCAAACATTAATTTTAGCGAGTAAAGATTGAAATAAAATGTTTCTTTGATCATGACACTGACGGGAGCTTCTTTGTTAATGGCCAGGCTTGAAATTCGTATACATGTAATTATTGTTCTGAAACTCATTATCAATGTGACTTCGCACTTATTCTTTCATGTTTTCCAACCCCATTTCACACTCCTATCAACGTTTTCAAAGTTGACATATAATATTGTATGATTCAGAATGTATAGCAATAGATAGGTAGGTTAAATAGAGTGAAAATCTATTTTATTTTATTTTATGATTGGTCAAAAAAAACTAAATTTCTCTATTAAATAGTAATACATTTAAGAAAAAAAATAAACTTCAAAAATTAAAATAAATAAATATGTTATCACACACAATCTTTCTCAAGACACTTTGTTTCTACAGGCTTACAATTAATGTGCTCCTATCCCTATTCTAATTCTAGTTGATTTGATCCAATTAAATATAGAATCAAAGGGGCCATAGAATCTGCCCGATACCTAATACTTGTGTAAATTGGTTGGCATATCTCAATAATCTCCACCTTGAAAACAATTTACCTAAATATCATTGTCCAATTTATTCATCATCTATGTTGCAAGCCAAGAGAAGCCATGCACCACTGCAACTTCTCTAATAAAATTGGTTTCGTGAACATGTGTACGATTACAATTATTACAGATTAACTCACTGTAATCATTATAGGTGACACTTGTGCCTCTCAAACTCTAAAGCACCCATTTCACTGCTCCACCTGAATTTTCCATCGCATCCAACAAACCTCCTACTGTAATGGCACACGATATAGGAGATATAACCTTTTCTTCTATATAAACATAACCTAAGCTTGAAGAAAACTTAGCATGGAAAGAAACATGGATATTAACATGTTTCAGAATGTTCATACTGAACTTTAACCAAAACTTACCATGTATATTGTCTTTGTGTACTTCTGTGCTCAAAATTTGTTTTGTTGCGCCTTGATCCTTCATCTGAAATGTCATGTCGAAATGAATTTTGATCTTACTAATCTCAACCATGCTTCGGCTTGCAATAAGCATATCATCAACAAATAACCTCAGGATAGTGAATGTACTATTAATAGAATAGACATACTTACCCCTTGAAAAATATTTCCTCACCATGAAAGATTCAAGCCTCTTGTACAATTTTTTGGGTACCAATAGGCCATACAATGAATCCTTGAGCATGCAAAGAAATCTATCGTTGTGATTTTGAACTAACCCTTATGGTTGTTCCATACATATTATATCTCTATTAATGACGATCTAGTAGGCAGTAGAATTCCACACATTACATCCCTTTACAGCATCATAACTTGTAGAGATATAAAAGAAGCAAAAAATAAAAAACAAAGATCCTAAGTCTAGAATAAACTTACAATTCTACAACTCTTTCTTGCTCATATGACCTTGTTGCTTCTTCCATAAACAAGAAGACATATGTCACCTCAGATGCCACTTTAGTATTGCCTTCAAGTTTATCAAGGTTATCAACCTGTGTTGCCTTCATCACTACTAAACTTCCTTTCGACACTTTGAGTGCTCCACCTTGACCAATATACCTATATCCACCAAAATCCAAAACCCTTAATGAAATCAAATTTGATTTAAGCTCATGTACATATCTAACATCCGTTAGTTCTCTAACAATACCATCAAACATCCTAATTCTAGTACTACCAACCCCAACATTTTTACACGGAAAACCATTTCACATAAACACTACACCCTCATCAACGTATTGGTAAGAAATAAACCAGTTTCTATGTGAGCGCATGTCATGGAAGGCACCCAAATCTAACTACATTCTTCCTGCTATTGTAAGCTACTAGAAACAAATAAAACTTCATTAGTCATCCCTGAATTTGTTACAGCCAAATTTGCTTCCTTTGTAAATTTCTCTTCGGATTATTTTCTTCTCCAACAGTCTATCTTGAGATGCCCTATTTTTCCATAGTACCAACATTTTGCTCTACCCTTTCCGCCCCTTGACTTAGATCGTGAAGAGCTTCTCTGATTATGGTCTTTTTCTTTGGGTCGGCCTCTAACCAACATCGCCTCTGAATTTGAGGCTTCTTGACTAGATTTTATCCTCATCTTCTCAACCAACAAAGCTTCCACAACATAATCATAATCTAAAACCTTTGTTGAGCTAAAGCTAATAGAGGTGACTAAATTATCCCAAGACTCGGGAAGTAAGCACATAGCGTAATAGCCTTATTTGCATCTTCGAATTTAACTTCCATACTAGTCAATTGAACTATAAGGGTATTAAAGGTATTTAAATGGTCAACAACTCTCGTACCTTCTTTCTTTCACAAACTGTATAATTGCTTCTTCTAGAAAATTATTCTCGTCAAGGACTTCGTCATATACATAATTTCCAACTTGCTCCATAAGCCTATTGTTGTATCCTCTCCCACGATATTAAATAGAGCTTCATCTGCCAATCATAAATGAATGGTACTGAGTGGTTTTGCGTCCAGTTCTTCCCATTCCTCATTTGTCATGCTTTCTAGTTTCTTTGTCCTACCCGCTAGCACTCTTTGCAACCCTTGTTGCACTAGCAGATCATGCATCTTGAGCTTTCAAAGCTCAAAATTGTTTTTTCCACTGAACTTTTCCACTTCAAACTTTGAGCTGTGAACATTGGCCATTTGCACAAGTCACCGGCACCAGTGCTTATAAACTGAGTTTATTGATATGGAGGAAAAATTATAATTCAATATTAAACCTTAAAAAATAATAATAATTAATTCAAAAAAATTTCAAAGTTCAAATATTTATTATAATAATAATAATAATCTATTTTTAAGATCAAATTTGTGTATGAGACCCCCTTGTTTGTGGGACAAGGGACCCCCTCCCCTCGTATGAGACCCCCTTTTTTGTGGGACAAGGGACCCCCTCCCCCCAACGATCTGACTGGTAAAATCTACGGAGGTATACATACCCTACCCCCCTCTGGATTTGAACTTATGATCTCTTAAAAAGAAACACATGTTCTTAACCATTAGACCCACTCAAAGTGTAGTAAGACCATTTTCCTAAACAAAAGAGTAGTGAATTCAACTCTTGAATAAACATTATTATAACATCCTCACATTTATCCATAAACAACAATCCTAAATGTATGAAATCGATTTTTCATAACACCTCGTGACATGAGTCCACGAAAAGTCCACTCCATAAAATTTTGTGCATATTCGCTCATCGCGAGGGAGGACGCTGCCCCATAGTTATGCTTCTTTGATCGGGCGCGTCCCTCCATAGACGCTCCACGTCCTTCACACCTAACACATTTGGGATGCGGAAAATTCAAACTTCTGAAGTGTGGGAGCGGGGGACGCTCCTCCGGACCTTGTATACCTTTTCAAGCGGGCTTAGGTGACGAGCTTCCTTTGACTATCTAACCACTTCATACATTTTTCCACCATATGAACAGCATTAAACAGTCAACTAACTCCAAGATCATATTACAATTCCCTAGTAGTATCTCTCGAAAGAAACCATAGGTCTAGGTTTACTTGTTTAAGAATAAACATATTTTATATTTCTGTACCAAAACTACCAAAAAAAATTGGTGAAAATGCAAATCACACAAACTTTATTGCTGATGTACATGGCATTATTATTTACATCGATTGCAGAAATTCCTTTTTTAATTATTCCGTGGAAAGGTGGGCTTGAGTCTACTTTAGTTTACATTTAAGGTATAGTTACCTCATCCTCATTATCTGTGCTTCCCTAATTATCTAATTTATTCAGGGTATTCGATTACAGCATTCATTTTATTATACACAGAAATCAGGTTATGAATCTCATATCCTATTAATTAAAGATTTTTCAGTAAATTGGATTTATTTATGTATTTATAAATGAAATTTAAATAACAAAAAATTGTAATTTTAATTCTAATTAAAAAAACAAAAACATAAAAAAAAATAGAAAAAATATAACAAAAAATTGTAATTTTATCTAAATTTATATGACCAAATTTCAATTAAAAAAACAAAACATAAAAAAATTAGAAAAAAATATTAAAACAATAATGTATAAGTTATATATAACCAGATTTCAATTAAAAAACCAAAACATAAAAAAATTTAGAAAAAATAATTAAAACAATAATGTATAAGTTATATACATTTGTAAATTGAATACTTATTTTGTCAATGAAAGGCACTCCGTGAAATATCGTGTAGAAAATACCTCTCGGCGGTATATTATACAGTAAAAATTTGGTCAACGTTTATAATTTCAATATAAGATTTATTATACAGTAAAAATTTGGTCAATGTTTATAATTTCAAAATAAAATCTTATAGAATCTCAATTGTCTCTCTGTAGACAATGATAGACAACTACATGTTTTACCTATAAGTTAGGTGCATCTCATTAATTTTCTTTTCCGAAAGGGCACATGACATTTAATGTATAAGAAAAATGGTTTTGACAGCCCACGGTGACAACGAATTTTGAATATAAAAGTGCCGTGACTTAGTAGCTTTACACTAAAATTGAAAAAGAAAGAAAAGAGCATTATACGCTCATTATCTCAACTACCAGCATGGAGATACACCAAATTCTACCATTATCTTCCATTTGGTCCCTCAAATTTGAAGCAGCATGATTTTCATTTTTTATCATTTTGGATTTCTCCCTTAGATATTCCTTTTTGATGGTTTGGATTTCAACTTAAATTAATTAATTACAAATTTACTAACTATTTCTTCTTGTTTAATAAGAACAAATCTATTTAGTTCCATAAATGGATCTTAGTATAGGATGTTTATCCTTGAGAAATTGTGTGATTAGGATCCAGCCCAATCACTTAGATGTCTTTAGCATATGTCCCCATAACATCATAGCCTAGTGGCTCATGTTGAAAATTATAATCTATAATAGTGAGGCAGATTCTTAATCTTTTTGAAAGGAAAATGGTTCACTCACTCGATAGTGGAGATTCTATGATTCCATGGCCATTTTAGATGGTTTTTAAATGATTTGTGATAGTTTTATGGTAAATAGGAATCAATTATATATTTTTTCTTGAAAACAAATATATATATAAATATTTGAAATTTTTTTAATTAATTTTTATTATTTTTTGAGGTTTAATTTTAAATTATAATTTTTCCCTCATATCAATAAACTCAGTTTATAAGTATTGGTGTGGGTGACTTGTGCAAATGGCCAAATGTTTTATGACATGATATTTATAATACAAGGTATAAATATATATAATAAATAAATAGTTATTTATTGTCCAAGGAACACATCTTTTCATGGATGGTCATCATATGTTTTCTATATATGGAACACTCATCATCTTAATAACATATCCATTATATATCAATCTCACATATCATCTCACATAAAAAGTCAACATGGTATTAGAGAAGGACTCAACTTGCGCATGGGAGGCCCAGGGAAACAAGAGAAGATAGCTTACATCTTCCCAGATTCATATTCATGAGATGTGTATCCATGGTTTCCAGCTATGGGATTCAAAATTAATGTTGATTATGTCATGTTATGGGCTTGAGAAAGTGGCAGTTCTGATCCTGAGAAGGATGTAGAGAAAGTTGAGCCCCAACATACCCTGAATCTATAAATTGGGAATGCTAGAATCCAAGGAGCTCATATGTGCTCTGCCTTGGTTGCATAGAGTTCATGAGCATTCCAATAGATATATTCCTGTACCTTCACGTACCAATCACTGAGACTCCAAATTCCATCCTGTTAGCGCTGGAAGTCACTCCTGGATTGCTTGCAGGAGCAGAGCCCAGCGCCCATCAGTTTTTATGTCACGATTTAATAGATGGGTGATCAAATGGAGATAAAGACTCAAGGGGATATTACTCTAACTCAGGGACTGTGTCTGGGACGTAAGTAACAAAGGAGGTCTCGACTTAACTTCAGCCAGTGAGTTGATTAAAGGGTGAATAGGTGGAAGACTTCATAAGGAGGGTGAACAAACGGCTTTGGGCAACAGGCTTACAACAGATTGCAGAAGAAAGACTCTGAAAGCAAGATCCTCTTGGTTCAGGGTCTCAAGGAACTGAAAGGGGACTTGATTGGATCCGCCAATTCCAAGTCACTCAGCGATGGGAAAGTCACAAGAACCGATTAGAAACGGTGCAGCTATCACAGTGATCCAGGAAAACATCATCCTATAACGACTGCAGCTCGATTGGATCCTCCAATTCCGAGCTGTTCTAACACAGTATAACAAAGACGTAAAAAAGGAAACTGGCATTCATTAAGCAAGAAGTCTCAAAAGTCTATACATGACCAGAATTACAGTGCTTCATTAAAGATTTTACAACCGGGAGCTCAGCTCAACCATCGATCCTTACAAAAATGGCGAAAACGCCTACATATACTCAAAAACCACCACCGCAACAAAAACAAGACGTTGCATTAAATAATTGCGTCTGCATGGCTTCTGACAGTCTGCCCATGCAGACACATGACGATCGTGCGCCCATGACAGACGCCATCTTAACTGCACATGGCTCCAGCAAGGGGAGTAGCTAAGCCATTTAAATGCCGAGCTAGCGTGTGTAGACCTCCTCCGGTTGGTCGCGAAATCGGGCCTGGATTCTCTGGAAGAATGGGTACACAGGACCCTCCTGAGCAGACTGCTGGTTAGACCCTCCATGCCTTGCAATTAATGATTGAGGAGAGGCCTCAACCACCCTCTCTTTTCTTCATTTCTTCTTAGCAGGTATCGGGATCCAGACCACGTCGAACTGGAGTCTGAAGAGCAAAGTGCCCCCCTTTGGAGATTTAGCTCAACGCTTCGGGGCCCGAGTAGCTGAATGACAAATATAAGCGCCCCTTCCTCAGGCCTCCTTCTTGGTGACCAGGCGCCAAAACCATGGGCCCGGCTCTGGGCGCTATCGGGAATTCAGGGTTCGAGGTTTCGGGGTTCCCGCTGTCGAGAACTCCTCGCCTCTCCAATCCCCGATTTGCGATGCGCCCTTTTCTCCACGTGCTGACCCTCCTAAGCTTAACTCCTGCCGCATAAGACCACACCTCCGTGACCACGACCTTATCCCGTCGGGGCTACGGGGTTTGTGATGCCTCAATGCATACACCCGCGGGATCCCCGATCGTCCAAATCCCGACGCTCCGCTACGCTGACAGCTGGCCTCCACTGATCAAGGCCTTCAATACCACGATGCGCCTGTCCTTCTCGCCGACTCATCTGGGGTCCACCTTCGTCACGATCGGGAAATCGCGTATCGCAATTCTGCAATGCATGAATCACTCGTCCCCGGGATCCCCAATATCCCAATGGCTTCAACTCTGATGGACGCTTCCCTATCGGGACCCTCCCCGATAACGCTGATCTCCTGCCATGCGTCCTTTCCAGATGGACGGTCCCTATTAACTCTCAGGGATTCGAGACTTTCGATGCCTTGTTTCTATTTGTTGTCCCGAGACAAGAAATATCGCTAACATTAGGCTCCATAGGGGATAGAGTCGTCCCTACGATGCTCTAAGAACTCATTCCGCAACTTTAGTGCCTTGTTGTTGGGCTATGGAGTCATGCTGAAAACATCCCGCTGCTGAAAATATAGGCTAAAAAATAAAAGCAACA
>ML811410.1:48677-58821 GCA_009831015.1 Picea engelmannii | reverse complement strand
CACCAACTGGATGGAAGCACCAACTTCCAGTTACACAGGCTCCAACCTGTATAACAGAGAACACTTGTTCTCCCTAGCACCACCCTACCACCCTAGTTTCTCTGGCTGCAACCAGATGGAAGCTACAACTTCCTGTGTTCAAGCTCCCATCTGAACCTCTGAGGACAACAGTCCTCCCGAGCACCTCCCAACCTCCCTCGAATATTAAAATAATGAATACACAGACAATTTCCCAAATAAATCAATTCTTACCTTCCTTTCTCTGTTCTGTAAGTCTGATCTGTTCTGCTATTCTGCTCTTCGTTTTCTCTTCCTCTTCTATTCTGCTCTGCGTTCCATTTCACTCTGCACATCTGCATTCTTTCCTACCACACATCCTCTTCTATATTCTTCCTTACTTTCTCACTCATTTCCTCCTCAGAACAGCTGACTAGACACAGTCTGTTTCCTCTTCTTTTATACACACAGGCACAACGTTTCAACTTCCCAACTCCTTGGGCAAAATGATGACAACTGTCAAGCCAACCGAAATGCCAACTGATCGAAAACTAATGTGCGATCATGAGTCTGTTTTACTAACGGATTTGTAACTGAAAGTGTTAAGTGTGTGTGGAAGAACAGTAACCCTCTGATCAATTCAAGCTTTATCCGCACCGTTGGATAATCTTTATTATTCTTGCCTTTTAAATCGGGGTTTGGCATTTCTGCATTCCTTTGCCCAAGTGTCTCGACACTTTCACATCGCGATCTCCGAAACTCCGAAATGGATCTTATCTGGACTGACTCCTTCTCTTCCCGTGACCAAGGGTTGTGACCAAGGCTTTATGTGAAAGGTGCTTTCGGGATTTCGCATATCGCGAATTCGTAATTCCTTATGTCCATAGTTTTTGTCACTTACAAATCTCGATCCCCGAAACTCTGTGAGAGATCAGATTAACGGTCCAGATCATTTCTTGATCTGACGGTCCAGATTCACTCGCGATTTCGCATATCGCGAAATCGGGATTCTTGCTGCATTGTGTTCTTGCCCTTTTTAATTCATGATCCCCGAAACTCCGATACGGGCTGTGATCAACGGTCCTGATCGTTTCTGGATCTGACGGTCCAGATTCAATCGCTATTTCGCATATCGCAAAATCGACATTATGTTCTTTGCCTTTCAAATTCCCGATTCGCGAAACTCTGTGAGAAGTTAAATCAACGGTCCAGATCTCATTCTCGATTCAATGGCTGCGATTGAATCGCAATATCACATATCGCGAAATCGGGGTTTTTGATGTCAAGAGATTTTGGCATTTCAAAGTCGCAATTCGCGAAACTCCGATGTGGAGTTTGATCAATGTTTCAGATCAACCTAGATCTCGACGGCTCAGATTAGATCGCGATTTTGCACATCGCAATTACTCCCACTTCTCCTTGTACTTTAAAGAGCGTGCAAGTTATCCTTGATCCGACGGTGGTTGGGTCTTGCGCTTGGATCTAACGACTGAGCTCTGTCCTCCTCTTCATTGTCTTTATTCAGATCTGACGACCCTCATTCTTTCGGGAAATTTGAATGGGATCCAACGGTCACTGACTCTTCTCCTCTCGATTATTGCTGCACTGCTACTCATTGCTGTTGTACTCAAGCCATCACCACAACCACAACTGTACTTGCCATCAATGACAAGTATACACTGCCTGTAAATATGCTAACAACCCTCTGTACATTCTTCATGCCTTTCGTTGTCTGTTACATATTTACCAACATAGCATTTTTTGCACCTTCCTCGATCATCATGCAAATTGGGATCAATTGGGGCACATCTAGTTAGAAGTTTATAAATAAAATTTACTCTATCAATTAGTCCTTTGAGAGAGGGGATCTTTTTCCAACCTTTCCATCTTCTTTCTTCACTCCACTCTAAGATATACGATAACTTTTGGTATCCATTTTAAACAAATTTATGAACTTAATGAGAACTATGACTTGAAAATGAGAACTCTAGCCCTTAAACCCTATATTTTTGCATAAAAAACATGAAAATCAACTCCCAAATCAAAACGTGGTGCTACCAGTAGCACCATTTTTTGTAACCGGGTCAAAATTATAATTTTTTTCAAGCATGGGCTTAAAGGATCAAATGGTTGCTCAAAAAAACTTTAAAATCAACCCCCAAATCAAAAAGTGGTGCTACCGGTAGCCCCATTTTTTGTAACTGGGTCAAAATTACAACTTTTTTCAAGCATGGGCTTAAATGATCAAATGGTTGCTCAAAAAAACTTTAAAATCAACCCCAAATCAAAAAGTGGTGCTACCGGTAGCACCAATTTTTCTAACCGGGTCAAAATTACAACATTTTTCAAACATGGCCTTAAAACATAAAATAGTTGTTAGATAAACCTTAAAATCAACACCTAAATAAAAACGTGACACTACTTAAAGAAAAATAAATTGAAACATTAAAATTGCAGCTAATTATGATATAATTGAAACTGTGACCTTGACAACAAATCTCTACACAAATAAAAAGAACTCAAAATTGATTCCTAAATGGTCACTTGAAAATTTATTTACTAGCCTAAATAAAGACAAAGGAGAGAATATTCACAAATATATATATTTTAGTGAAGATAAAAACATATTTAAAAAAATATATTCAAAATCCAAATTAAAAAAAAAATGATGAAAAACAAAGAAAAACTAAAAAAAATAATAAAAAATCCCTTTAAAATAATAATAAAAAAAATTAGAAAAAAAAACTTAAAAATAAACAAAATTCAATAAAATATTAAAAAAAAAACATCTAAAATAATAATAAAAAAAAAAATTATTTGAGAAAAATACTAATATTGCGGAAACTAAAAATTTATTTAAAAAAAACATTTTGAAAATAAAATTAAAACATTAAGTTTCATTTACAAATTAAAAAAAATAATATATATATAGTTGCCTATATATATGTAAAGGGTGCCCATGTCTACAAGGTTGGTGCGATGCCCCTACAGGCCAAGTCGAGGTTCCGTGGTCACCCAAAAGACTTGGACCAATCCCGTAGAGGGCTGGCGCGATATCGGACTAGCCCCCACAGAAGCACCCTTTACACGCATATAGTTACATATAATATAATTTTTTTTTTTTTTTTTTATTATTATTATTAGATATTTAAGATATTTTTTATTTTTATTTTTATTTTTAAGTTTTTTTAATATAAATTTTATTTTTTTGTTGTTGTAATTTTAAGGTTTTTAAACTTATTTTTGTTAATTTTTTTAAAATTTGATATTGAAATTTTTATTTTAGGTTTTTTAATTTGGGTTTTTTTACATAAGTTTTCAATTTTTGGGGTTTTGTCTTTGGGCTATATATATTTTTAACCTTTTTTCTTATTTTTTTCTATTTTCTCTTACTTTATATATATTTTTAATTTTATGGTTTTTTTTCTCTTTAGTTTTTTAGGTTTTTTTTAATGTTTTTTTAATATAAATTTGTTTTTATTTTCAATTCTTTTTGTTTTCTTAGTTTTTTTCAACTTTTGTTTGATCCAAAAAAATAAATTATATATATTTTTTAAATATTTAAAAATAGTGTTATTTAAGTACAATATTTTCTATATATTGAAGTAAAGGTAAAAATGTGTTAAAAATGATATTTTTTATTGTATTTAAAAAGTATGGAACTATATGAAAAATAATAATTTAAAAAAAATAAATGGTGTAAAACATTTTTAACATTGGATGAAGCATGGAAATATGATTAAAAATACCATTGAACAAAAAAAACTAGAAATGTTTGAAAATAGATGAAAAAAACTGTTGAGAAAAAAAAATTGAACAATTTGAAAAAAAAAAAACATATATATATATATATATATATATATATATATATATATATATTTAAAAAAAGAGTGGAAATAAAATTTAAAATATCAAAAAAACACCTAAAAAGGGAGGGGGTGCTATGGGTAGCACCATTTTTAAAAGAAGGGTACAAAAGTTGACCCCCCAAAAAACAAGAACTTTATAGAGTTCTCGTTAAGTTGATAACTACGTTTTTACATGAACCATGATTTTAAAAGTTTTGATTTATCTATAAATTCTAGGGGAGGGGAGTTATCGAAAATACATTTTGACAATGAGTTTATTGATTTTCTATCATCATGGTACCAATGATGATTTGGATTTAATAAAAGACACCAATGACTTAAAATCTTCCAAATGGTTGACCATTTGATAGTTGGCAAGGGAAATTCTAAACATCTTTTTCGATATCCTCTTTAAAATATTGGTTTAAGATAATGACCTTCCACCATTCAAGGGTTCTTCTTACTAATCTCTAGAGTATTTTAACACCCACAACATTATTCATTCGTGTTTGATCTTTGATAGCAAGTCATCCCCTATATTTACTCGATCTAATGATAGTCCAATTAATCAAATGATTTTAACTTTTTGTTGAACTTTCCTCCTTCCCATAAAAAAAATTGTTATATGTTTTCAGCTATATTCTCCACAATTCCTTTTCGTCCGAGCATTGTAAGAAATTAATAAATTGGAAAAGCAGAGAGAACATATTTTATTAAATTTATCTTTCCAATTGGGTTCAACCATATTTCTCTCCATTGTTGTATTATTTTGTTCGTTTTACTTATGAACCCCTGCCATACCTGCACAGTAAGATTTCTCAAGGATATGTGAATTCCTAAGTATTTGAAAGTTGTCTAGGACTCAACACCAAGAAATCCAATAATTCTTGATACTCTATGCAACTATTCCTCTGAGATATTCTAGCCATATATTTCAATTTTCATATTGTTTACCTTCTTAAGGCATTTAGGAAACTCTTTAATACATTTTTGAATCTTTTGGTTATTATTGTTGTGGTCGTGCTTAGCAATAATGTGTCATTAGCAAACTTCTTATGAATGATCTCTTTTACTCCTTAAACCTTGAATATGCCCTATTAGGAAACTCTTTAATACATTTTTGAATCTTTTGGTTATTATTGCTGTGGTCGTGCTTAGCAATAATGTGTCATTAGCAAACTTCTTATGAATGATCTCTTTTACTCCTTAAACCTTGAATATGCCCTATAGTTATTTTGTATTCCATTAGTTGACTTAATGTTTCTACCATTGTTATGTAGAGTAGTGTTATGTAGAGTAGTGTAGACAACGAACAATCTTTCCTTAATACCCTACTAATTTTGAATAAAGTGGAGGTCCTTCCATTGATCATAGGAGCTATCCATGGAAATAAAATGCATGATTGAATCCATGCTATGAATTCCTCATCACATCCAAATTTACTTAAAACAACAAATAAGAAAAAAAAAGGTTGAACCCACTTAAAGGAATTTTCATCACATCCAAATTTACTTAAAACAACAAATAAGAAAAAAAAAGGTTGAACCCACTTAAAGGAATTTTCCAAGTCCATTTTTATGCTCATTCATTATTCTTTGTTTTCCTCGTTGGTTTGAATTTCTTCGTAGATGAGAATGACATTATCCACTATCTATCTTTTCTAACAAAAACCTTCTTGATTTTATGAGATCAATATTGGCATTAATTTCTTCATTTTGTTTGTAATGATTTTGGTTCAATTTTTATAGGTAGAATTGCATAAAAAATTTGGTTGAAAATGAGCAAAAGTGGTGTTGTTTTCCTTCTTTTGGATGATGGATAGAAAAGTGGAGTTCGTCAAATTTAACATCTTTTTTAGGTCAAATTTCAATAAATCCCCCAAACAATTAAACAAGTGGATCGAGAAATAATCTAGCCTTGATGCTTTGTGATGTTCCAGACTCCAGACATTGTGTGGTATCTCTTCTTCTTTTATTATTTTTAGAAGAGCTACATTTTCTTCCCTGTTTATGAGAGTCAATATATGGTCTAACATTTATCTCTTATTTGAAAAAATTTCTTCTTCCTCTTGAGTGTATAACCCTTTAAAATTTTTCTTGGTTGCATCTTCACTTTTGTAAAATCTTTTATACTTTCCCCTTTTTTAAGATGGATTTTTTTAATAGTGTTTTGTGCTTTCTTGCTCTAGTATTTTTGTGAAATAAGGATGTATTCCTCTCTACTGATTTTATCCAAAATCTTTGGGATTTCAATATCCAATCCTCCTCCTTTTTAAATGCTACTTGAATTTTTAGTCATGCATCTCTTTATGCCTACAAAATATGTTCAATGTTGTCTTTGTCTTCCATAACTTATTGAATCTCCTCCAAGTTTCTTTGGTAGTTTAACCTTTCTTCCTCTAGAGCCATGAATACTGCTTTAGCCTAATAATTTAAGGCTTCTTTAGTTTCCTTCAATTTAGTTTCCCATGTGAAGTTCAAAGGACCTAAGGCTGAGATTCTCTTTGCCTCCTTTACTTGAGAGACAACTTCCTCGTTATATAGCCAAAGGGGATTGAATCTAAAAGGAATCAACCCAAATGTTCTTGGGGGTTCAAAGGAAAACACAATGGGATTGTGATTAGAGATGGTGGAATGGATTATTTTCAAGGATATTAAGTGGATAGAAATAAATAAGTCACTATGAACAAGAAATTTATCTAGGTCAATGCTACAATATGACCTAGAACTGACCTCTTATTGATCTAGGTATATTTTCCTTTATATAGTTTAACATTTATCAGATCCGAGTCAAAAAATGAATCTTCAATTTATCTTGTAAAGGGCCATGCACATCATCGTCTCTCGTTTTCTTTGAACTCGATATTATTGTGTTGAAGTCAACAATCACAATGAAAGATTTTAAAGCTAAACTCCTAAAAATATCTTGCAATGAAACCCAACATCCTACCTTTTCAATATACCTAATAGGGATGTCAAAATTTATGAGAGTAAAATTCATACCTAAGTCCATCTATTATAAGTGGATTAAAATTCATCATTGCAAAAAAAATGATGCCTCTATCCTGATTTTTGAAGTATTCCACAATGTCGATATTCCTCCTGACACACTATTGAACTTATTGTTATCCCTTCACTATTTTTTCAGATATTTTTTTCCATTTGAAGTATTTCTAATTCCTCCATCTTGGTCTCCTAGATGATATTTATACAAGGTTTTTATGTTTTTATCATATCTCGAAGAGAAATTTCCTTGCTTTTACTCCCAAATCCTCTAAAATTCCAATAGAACACTATCATAACTAAAGGTTGGGGGATGGGTTTCCTTCCTAATGGTTTTGGAAACAAGTAAGCCTCTTTTTCCTTATTTATTTTCCCAGTGTGTCCAAAGGATATTTCAATAGATTTTTGGAGTCCCATTTACTTTTTATGATTTGTTGGTTCTTCCCTCTTATCTCTATTTGATTTCCTCCTTGTTCTTTTTGTGGTTTTTTCCCCTTTCATTTCTCCTTACTCAAGAGATTTTTGTGCCTTCCTTATTTTGGCTATTTTCCCTTGATGTGAAGAGGACTTTTCCACAATAGATTATGTCTCCTCTATATTAAGAATTTGGCTTACCTTCTCTAGAAAGTAATAGTTTTGAAGGGTAGGAATTGGATCTAGAATTTCTTTCCTTATAGCTCTACTGAACCACTTGATAATGACTCATATCAATTTTAAGTGATAACTTGAGGTTTCAATGACTTTCCTTTATTCACCTTCGATGGATTCAATGACTTATGTTTTTTCTAAGTTGGTTCCATAGATTTTTTAGAGGTGGAAAATTCAAAAATTTGTCCATTTCCTCTCATGGAATATGCTTTGTTATTAAATACCTAACATTCTTCCCTCTACTAATAATTGTATGAAGAAGTGCCTTGAGGTTTTTTCATGCGTTTTTTTGCAAAGTGCCCATATTAGTGGAAATTTTTTCAATTGAAAGGTAGTTGTCCATAGTTGAGTTATTCGATGTGAGACCAATCATCTAAGGTTAAACACATGGATTCTATAAAACCTCTTTAAAGATCCACTTCGACAAAAATTATGGCACATGCGTACATAGGTGACTTGGATTCCAACTTATCTATAAACTTTCCTAGAGAATCTCCTATGAATTTGAGGGCATCATCCCCCACAATGAAAAGGAAAGTGATGAAGACACACCCAAACCAAAAAAAATAAAGGAATATCCACTTCTAAATCAAAGTACGACATCCAACAATTAATATACATAGCCATGGAGCTAAGTAATTAGGGACCACTTATAAATATCAAAACTTTGTCTTCCTTAAATTCAAATAAAAAAGCGTAAAATACCTGTCCATAAAAGAAATGATTGATCTTGCCTTTGATTAGAGGTTGATAATTTCTTAGTATCCAAGATTCCCTTTGAGGAAGAGAGGGACATAAACCAATAAAATAGACTAACAACCCCTTTTCAACAAAATTGATGGCTTTGCAATGAGCCAAAACATAGGGGAGTCAAACTTTAGGGACGTGATCGAGCTTCGTCATGAAATGTGAATGATTCAAGTGAGCAACGATTTTTCCCAAATATTTAACCATCATTTTGATGGAAGTGGTATTAAAATCAAAGTCGAGAAGAGGAGAAGAGCCTCCCCTTAACATGGGTTCAGGCCTAGCAACCCTGGAGGGCATGAGAAAGAGATTGGTGAAGGTTTATGGTTTACTAGAGAAGGCAAAGTGAGATGGTTAATTGAGAATGTTGAAGTGAGTATATTATGTATTTTGTTTATCTAATTATAATGATAGTTAATTAAATATTATTATATTAAAAAAAATAAAGTGTTTTTCACAATTCAATGTGGAAGAGATTGTAATAGTTATTATTTTATTTTTTGCAATATAATATATTATAGAAAATTAAAAATTTAGTAATAATAAGCTCGTGAAGTGAGTGATATTCTTAAAACAAAAGAATTAGAAACATTTTTATTAAGCACTATTTCTTTGTTTTTTATACAGTCACATTATTAAATCATAAATATATAAAATAAACAAACATAAATTCATCTTAACTTGAAATCTTTTAAATACAAAAAAATTTACATCTCATTATTTTTCATTATTTTTTATTCTAAATATTTAAATAACTAAATAAGTAGATAAACTCTTAGATGAAAATTTTATTTATAGAGAAAAATTTAAAACATAATACTTTTAAAAAAATTAACCATTTCAAAATAGTTTAAATAATAAAAATTAAAAAAACAAACAAACATGATTTTACTTTATTAAAAAAAACTTATAGAAAGATAAAATTTATCTACTTATACCATACCTTATATTATTATACTTTGTAATTAACTAAAAATTCAACCCATTACCTATTCATAATTGGTTATTCATGACGCTCGATCTCTGTCAACGCAATCAAACAAAGGGAACCATAAGTTAAGTTAATTTCTTGTTGATCTGCCTTATTTGCTTTTACTAATTTGGAATATGATGGCCGAGTGCTTCTTCGTTAATGACATTTTTGTTGATTTGGAATATGGAGATTGAGTTTGTTTTGTATATTTATTTTTTTATTTTTATTTTTCTTTCTTTCGTATAACTTTATTTTATTTCTATGGATATAATTTAGACTTAGAAAGATTATAAAGACGTTTTTTCTTTTTCTTTTTTTAATTAGAGATTTATATTTTTCATTGTTTAATTTTATTTTTAATGGATATAATTTAGATAAAGATGATAAATATTTTCTAAAGATTTTTGTTTCTCATTCTTCATTATCAATATTTAAGGGAAAATTAACAAGATTTTTTAAGAAAACAAAATTTATCATAATTAATTATCAATTAATAATAAGGAAATGACAAAGATTTTGTACATATTTTTATTTGTCATTATTCATCATCAACATTTTAGTAAAGGAAAATCAATATGTTTATTTTGAAGGTAGCAAAATTTATAATAATTAGTTATCAATTAATAATGAGGATAATGATCATGCTAGTCTCTAGGTCTTGGACTATTAGTCCGTAAATAGTGTCCTTATGTTTGAGGAAGATGAGCTTGGACTATTGACTATTAACTTGTGTCATCATTTAAAAAAGAAAAACTCTTATCCAGTTATAAACATTTATAGGTTTTACTAGGATCAATAAGCTCTTCCAAACTAAATAGAATGCTAAAAAAATCCAATGTATTTTTTTGTCATAATTGAAGTTCCTTACAATAAAGTCATATGCTCTCTAATAACATTCAATCTTAATCCCATACATAAAACTAAATACT
>ML811410.1:21598-36845 GCA_009831015.1 Picea engelmannii | reverse complement strand
TGAATGACGAACTTGATCAGATTGAGAAAAACAATACGTGGGAGATGGTTCAAAGACCTGAAGGTAAAAATGTCATTGGCTCCAAATGGATCTTTAAGAATAAGTTGAATGAGCAAGGACAAGTTATCAGGAACAAAGCAAGGATAGTCTTTAAAGGCTATGCTCAGATAGAAGGACTGGATTTTGATGAAACATTTGCGCCCATAGCAAGATTAGAATCTATCAGAATGTTTCTTGCCTATGCTTGTCATAAAAGATTTAAAGTCTATCAAATGGATGTCAAGTCAGCTTTTCTAAATGGAGATTTAAGTGAAGAAGTCTATATGAAACAACCAGAGGGTTTCAAACTATCTGATAACCTTGAATTAATATGCAAGATGAAGAAAGATTTATATGGGTTAAAACAAGCCCCTCAAGCCTGGTATCACAGACTGGATACGTATCTCAAAGACAAAGGGTTCAAGAGAGGAACAACTGACAACAATCTGTATATTAAAACAAAGGATAATAATTTGCTCATCGTATTGGTCTATGTAGATGAAATCATCTTTGTATGTAATAAGGATTCATTGGTACAATGGTTTGCTTCTGCCATGGAGTCTGAATTTGAAATGTCTATGATAGGAGAACTGTCATTTTTTCTTGGTTTGCAAATTACTCAAAGGTTCGAAGGGATGTTCATTTCTCAAGAAAAATATCTAAGAGAAATGATGAAAATGTTTCAAATGGAAGATTCTAAACCTGTGGGTACACCTATGGTAACTGGATGTAAATTAAGCAAGGATGATGATTCACCTGATGTTGATCATCATATCGATCAATGATAGGCAGCCTGTTGTACATCACAACATCTCGCCCAGACATAATGCATGTTGTAGGAATAGTAGGAAGATATTAGGCTACACCTAAACAGAGTCATTTGCAAGCTGTCAAAAGGATATTCAGGTATTTAAAAGACACAATGACTTATGGTCTATGGTATCCCAGAAATCAGAATTTTCAGTTCACTGCTTACTCAGATGCAGATTGGGCAAACTGTGTCGATGAGAGAAAAAGCACCAGTGGAGGAGCATTCTTCCTGGGTGATTCTTTAGTAGCATGGCTTAGTAAAAAGAAAGTCTCCATTTCTTTATCAACCACAGAGGCAGAGTACATTGCTGCTACTTACCTATTGCACTCAGGTATTATGGATGATTCAGACACTTGCAGACTTGGAGGTAAAATACACTGCACCGATCCCAATTCATTGTGATAACACTAGTGCCATCAATGTGTCTAAAAGTCCTATCTTCCACTCCACGACCAAGCATATTCCCATAAAATATCATTTTCTGAGAGACCAGGTCACCAATCATATTGTTCAGGTCCATTACATTCCCACTACAGAACAAATTGCAGACATCTTTACTAAACCCCTAGCCGAGACACCTTTTGAATATCTCAGACAGAAGCTGGGTGTCATTTCATCTCACACCTAAAAGAGTCCATCTTGTTAGCGGGAGTTTTGTATTGTTTGAATATCTAATGCCTCCTAAAATTACTGCAATGACTCAGGGGGAGAGCATGTCTCTTCTTTGACATTGATGTCAAAGGGGGAGAAAAGAATCTGGGTGCCTTTGTTGCCATCAATGCCAAAGGGGGAGATTGTTGGCATGTTTTACAGGTAGCGTATGCTTGTCATTGATGGAAAGTACAGTAGTGATGATGGCTTGAGTACAGGAAGAATGTAACAGATGGGCACCAGAAGTATTTTGGGAAGAAGCTGCAGAGCAACCTTGATAAGATCAGAAGAGATAGTGCAGAGGATGGTTGGCATGCTTTATAGGCAGTATGTGCTTGTCATTGATGGAAAAATTAGAGTATGCAGCGAAGGCAAAACAAGGACAAAGTAATCTCAGGAGGAATTAACGCAGAGTCGAACACAGTGCCTAAGCTCGGGAGGAGAAGCGTCAGTGATCGTTGGATCCCATTTAAATTCCCGAAAGAAGGAGGACTGTCAGATCTGATTGTAGACAAGAAGAACGCACAGAAGAGGAGGACAGATCTCAGGCATCAGATCTAAGCATAAGTTCTGACCATCATTGGATCAGGAAGAACCTGCATGTTCTTTAAAGTGCAAGATCAAAGCGGTGGTCCAACTCTATTTCGAAGTTTTGGTTATCGAGATTTCGGATATCGGGAGATGGAAATGTCAAGGTTCTTTACAACAAGAATGCTGAAATCACGAAATGTGAAATCGCGAAATGATCTGAGCCGTCAGATCAAGGTTTGATGTGGACCGTTGATCCAACCCCATTTCGGGGTTTCAGATACTGGAATTTGGAGTGTCGAAGCACTTTGCAACAAGAATGCCAAAATCGCGATATGCGAAATCACGATATGATCTGAGCCGTTGAATCAAGATCAGATCCAGGCCTTCGAATCATAGGACAAGTGGAAAGCGATTGGAATTTCGCTGACTTGGAGTCAATGAAGCATGGTGTGGAAACTTGCAAGATGTGAGATCGCGATAAGATCTGGATCGTCGGATCTATGAAGATTTCAACCGTCGATCAGACTCGATGAAGTTTATAAACTCGCGAAATATGAAGCGCCTTTTGGCACAGCCTGTGGTCACCATCGGTGGTCACGAGAAGGGAAGGAGTCAATTCAGATAAGCTCCATTTTCGAGTTTCGGGGATCGGGACATGGAGTGTAACAAAATCTTTACCACGGGGATCCTGAAATGCCGAAGTGCGAAATGGCGAAGTAAACGCAAGTTTCTATGAATTCAATCCAATGGTGCAGGTGAAGTTGAACAAGATCGAAGGGCTACTTTTGTGCTTCTCAGTGTAACAACTAAAGCAAATGATGAGCTATGCCAGAGGACTCGAAGAGGACTGAGTGTGATCGGCAAAGAAGATGAAGAGTCTCAAGGCATCTTCCAGTGGATTGAGGATTATTGATATAGACGATTGATAGATGGAAGGGGATTGAAGTCTGTAGTTGAAAACATAAAGGATAAGCTCGTCTAAGATAGAGAAGACGAAAAGTCTCGACTGCCAGAGAGGCTGAGGAATCTCAGCATGACATCTAGTGATGCTGAACGCATGGGCAAACTGCCAGAGAAGCTGAAGGGTTACCATGATGATTAGACAGAGCAGTTGAGATGTGGAGGAGATGAATGCGGTGTGAGAAGGCAGAGGCATTGCGTACATTGCATGCACAAGGTGCATAGAAACCATAAGTACAAGGCACAGAGAAGTGATGAGGCTGTTGTTGCTAAGGTGAAGTAATGCATGTGTGAGGAAGTAAAGGGGTAGTGCAGCAGATGAAATGGATAGGAAACAAAAGGTACATTGAATGGGAATTGCACACAGAGCACAAAAGGCAGAAGAAAAGAATGGGCAGCGGATGAATGCTGGAAGACAGTGAGGAAGTCTGAGTAGCAAAATCTTGCAGAATAGTGATGAGAATGGTAAGATTTTATTGAACACTATATCACTTCAATAGGTTTCAGTATTTCATATTCATAATCTTGGGTGGAAGGCAGGTGCTAGGGAGGACTGGTGTCCTCAGAGGTTCAAGTGGGTGCTTGAGCACAGGGAGTTGTAGCTTCCTTTTAGTTGGTGCTAGAGAATCCAGGGAGTAGGTGCTTCCTTCTAGTTGGTGCTAGAGAAACCAAGGAGTTGGTGCTTCCTTCTAGTGGGTGCTAGAGGAAAACAAAGAGTTGGTGCTCTCAGCAAGTTGCAACTTGCAAAAAACAGAGGTTGTAGCCTCACAATGAGTTGGTGCTCATATGTATGATAATGTAAAGAATGTAAACAATTCTTATCATATAAAGAAGAAGAGGTTTTTACCCTGTATGGGTTTCCTTGGGAGATATCTGTCTCTGTGTTTCTCATATATGTGACTGATGCTGAATGTGCCATTGTTTATTTCCCTGCATTATTGTGATCATCATTGAGTGCCTTGTAAAGATTTTAAAAGAAGCATAATTGTTTAAGCACAGTAACAACTGATTCACCCCCCCTCTCAGTTGTCCAACAACTCTAAATCAAACTTGGAACCTGACTCAAAATCAAACTTGGAACCTAACTCAACTAGGTTCTAGTGGTTTTAGGATGACCACAAACCAATCTGTTGGTTTCAGGATGACCAAAAACCAATCTAGTGGTTTTGGGATGACCACAAATATAATGTCTAGCAGAAGTTGATGTATTCTACTAAATGGCATGGTTTTAAGTTGACCATAAACTAACAAGAGCTCAAGGCTCAAAAATATGAAAATATAACAAGCAAAACTTCATGTCTTCTGCTCAATTGGTGGTTTTAAGATGACCACAAACCATATAAAAAAAAAATAGCATTTTTTCACAGGCTCTAAATCAAACTTGGAACCTGACTCAAAATCAAACTTGGAACCTGACTCAACTAGATTTACCCCCTATCAGGGACAAGTGGTTCCAATTCCCTTGACCGTCATTCGCAAGTATGGCCAAGAAGAGATCCAGCACATCAAATTGTCTTCTGGCGGAGTCTGAAGACTCGATATTTAACTCAGAAGACTACATCAACTGGGCCTTGATCATACCCTAAATCAACAAATCTTGAAAAAAATTCATGTCCATCAAATGTAGAAATATCTCCAATCAAGTACGACTGTACTTGTGTATAAATTTGGCGATAAGACTGCTCCAATAATTTGGCTTCCAAACGTCAACGCCAATTCCATAACCATTCAAAATGAAGTTGTTTCCTCTTGCGCTTTTGGCACCTTACTGAGGGGTGATTTTCCTTCCCACAAAATTTGCATGGGTGAAGATCAAAACAGTTTGACTTATCATGGCCAAACCGGTGACAGTGTTTGCACTATATAGGTTCTTTATCTGACCGATTAGCAACATCATCATCAACTATATCCTGTACCTATTCCTTACCAATATGCTATGTCGTCTTATCATCATTCAAAAAACCTCCACTCACAAAGAAAACAGGTTCGCTATAATTAGGAAAATGAAGTCCAATGTTCTCCGAGCTGAATTTAAAACAAAACCGACCAAAACATTGCTTGGAATAAAAATAAAAGGGAATGGCCAAGATACATACTTATTGCTTTCTTTAAACCATTACGCAATAGGAAATTAAGGATACGGACCAAACCATGAGTTCCCTATGGGAGCCAAACACTGAACAATGTGCATAACTCATTTTAAACCTCGTTTTGATGAATGGCCACCTACTTTCTTAAACCAAGCGCAAGGCAAAACGATCGTAGTTTCTCTTTCTCTGCGTTCTTCACTACACACGAAATGACCAAAAACACAAAGTTGCTTTCAAATCTCCGGGACCCTGGGCCCTTCAGTGATGAAGTGAAGCTCAAACTTGCTCTGATACCACTGTTAGACTCATAATGAAGAAAAGAGCATAAATATAATGGAAATAATAGAAGCAATCAAGAAACCATGATGAACGGAGATAACTAAACAATGGCAGAAATGGCATACTCTATTAATCAATGCTTCTGTAAATAATCATGTACATAGATATACATATATAATACAAAAGACCATAACTGTCATGTAACTGTATAACAGTTAGGTTATCTTAACTAACCAACTAACTTATGATTAGTGTTTTAACAGTTTTGGGAGCACACTGTGTGTAAATATGGGTGGAAGTGGATTGTTTATTTTTATCAACAGTTTTGATTGATAGAGTGTGAGGGTCATTTTTTATATTTTTATTGTGTGAAGTGCCACATCTTCTTCATCGAAATACATGGATATTTCTTCCCACATATGTGTCCTGCATAGAAAAGTGGCAAAGAAATAAGGAGCATAGAAAAGTGGCAAGGCAATAAGGAATGACTCCTTAATAAAGGGTTTGGTTATGCATATTCTCCTATATGTTGGTGGATCTTGTTGTGCTTCTGGATTCAAGAACAATGAGGTCAGTTATATGATTGATTGCTAATATCGAGTAATTAGATCACTATCCTATATAATTGTCCAAATTTTCTCTTATAAGGAATTCCACAGACTATAGTGTATCCATAGGATAATTCAGTATCGATATTGTCCTTTAGTAGGTAAACAAGTGTCAATTCTACAAATTTGTCAATGATGGTCACAAGGGATGTCATTTTAAATAAGAAACTATGTCATCTTAAATAAGTTGAAAGAGAAGCTCTAAAGACCCTATACCTGAAGATTTCAAAGTGGATAGGAGTGTTGATGAAGACCATATGAAGACAAATATCTATGTTGAAATTTGAGTATTGTAATTACCATATAACATTTGTAATGTAAGCATTATGGGAGGATGTTGGAATAATGCTTACAATAGAATTGGTTTGGATTTGGTTTAAATATATTGGAGATTTGTTGGAGGTTGTTGAGAGATTTTCTCAACAACTATCTCTATCTTTGGAGATAGTTGGATTTGATTCCAACTATATATAATTGTAATATTGTGTGTAATATTTGTAATATAAATTATTATTTATGTAAATAATCATGTGTTATCGTTGCTCTCTAGAATTTTATCACAACCATTATTATTTTTTTTGTAAATAAAAGCAGAACCTTTGTATTAAACTATCAAAATAGACATACAACTGGCATGCATGGGCCAGCTGTCCTGCCAACAGAGGAAACCAGGACAGCTAGCCTGTCCACTATAATAGCAAAAATTAGATGTAGAATTACGCCACCCTGCCCGAGGGAAACCAGGGGTTTTGTTCACTGAGTGCAACCATGCAAGAAAGACTAAACTGTAGCAAATTAAGCTAGAAGTCGGGGGAGCCATAGCTCTAATACATAGCAAAAGAAAAAACATGAGAAATCAAAAGAAACCAGAACCTAGTCCGTCGAAGTGCTGCCATTGCCGGGAAGAGCGAAGGGCTGCGCGCAGGTAGGAAATTGACGTCGTGGAGAAGCTTCGGAGTATGCCGCGTATAGCATGTCCAGACGTTGGCTGATGCTCACGGTTCGGAAGGCCTAATCATCCACCAAGCTGCGTAGGTCGAAGATCAGTTGGAGGTGGTCATGATGCAGCAACGGCGGCGGGGGTGGCGAATTTCGTCCTGGCTTCGCTCCTTCATATTTCAGCTCCGGTTCCCTTGTCTTGCAGTCTGGCGGCGGTCCGTTCTCTTGCTCCCTAGCGTTGAGGTCTGGTGACTCCTCCTCCACTACGCAGGCTGCGTAAATTTCACTAGGAGTGGTGGAAGGCTGTGGAAGATTATCCAGGTTGGAAGCAGTTGGCAGAATCTCGAAGCGCGTCGGAGGAATGACAAGCATCCTTCTTTCAGGGAAGTCCGCAAGGAACGTAATAGATAGGTCCTCCTCCACATAAGTTCGAGGCGGCGAGGGTGCAATGGTGGCGCCTCCTCTGCGGTTTTTCTTGGCCACTTGAAAAGCCCGAACAAACCTCTGGTGGCACTTTCTGCGGGATTCTGGTGCACGCCAGCCGGTGCCTCGACGAGGCCGACCCCGAATTCGTGGCATGATGAATGGGAGGGTCAGACTGCCGGCTCTGTGATGCTGAACTAGCTGGGGCAGAGTCGTGAACAGGGTGGGAGGTCTGCTTCCCTGGTAACTACAATGAACAATGCCCGGGGCTGCGATATACATTAACGCCATGAATTGAGTGCTCTGGCCTTCCGTTCCCCATCCACGCGCGAGGAGCTCCATCAACACTTAGTGTTTACGGAGGCAGGGGCTCGACTTAACTGCTCGCAGCTGGGAGGGTGGCCGTTATTAATGGCGTGCTCTATTGGCTCCTCCATGTGCCCAGGCTACACCTCCATGTGTCCCAGCTGACCGCATAACACCCCATCCGGGGGCAGGAAGTCCTTGTTAGCGAGGAGTTGGCAGTGTTGTGGTATGACGGAAGCTTCAGGAGATCGGGCATCTCAGATTGTGCGCTCTAGTTCCCTTTGAACTCCTTCGTTTTCCAGGTAGTCAGCCACTCCATTTGCCTTCCTCTTGACATGGGAAGGTATGATGATGAGGCTGCGATTGCATAGGTTGTCGATGTCCTCAAGCAGACCAGCTAATCTCCAGCTAGGTGAAATTTTTTGCAGAGTGGCCCCGTGTAAAATCTTGCTGATCAGCTGGATGATGACTTGGGAGTCCCCTTCCAGGATGATTTGATGGATGGGTAAGGATATGTCTAGTTGAAGGCCCTGTAGCAGACCAGTTAACTCCGCGACATTGTTTGTTGTTTCCCCCAGGTGTCCTGCTACCATGGCGAGTATTTTCCCTATGGAGTCCCTGATCACTGCCCCGTAGCCTGCGGGTTCTGGGTTGCCCTTCGAGGCACCATCAAAGTTGACTTTGACGTATCCAGTGGAGGGGGGGGGTCTAGGTGCTGGGGCTGGGAATGTGAGTCTTGGGTGCATGTGCTGTCATCAGATCGGTCAGATTGAGCTGCCAATTTTGGAGGATGCTTAGCTCTTCATTGTGGCAGATCCGATCACGCCCCTGCCAGCTCCTACTTCAGACTGTTTCCTTGATGTGGGTGACCACTCTGTTCCAAGTTAGCTCCAGAGGGGAGTCCTTGGAGTGGAAGATGCTCTTGTTTCTCGCGTTCCATATCTGCCAGAGGATAAAGCCTGGGAGAAGTAGCCAGATGTGGTTCAGGATGGGATTGTTGAAGGTGATGTCGCCCCAGTGAGCTATGGTGTCCCTTATGCTGCTTCTGTTCCGATTGGATCTATGCGTGATTTGGGCCCCCTGATCCCAGATCTGTTGGCTATAGCTACAACCATTGAAGAGGTGCTCTTTGGTTTCCTCTTGGAAATGGCATAGCGCACAGATGGAAGGACCAATAAAGATCCTTTTCCGGAGGTTATCCCAGGTCAGAATGCGATTGTGGATGATGAGCCAAAGGAAGGTGGATACCTTTGGCCAGAGGGCTTTGTCCCATAATTTATCCCAGATGGTGTCCTTTACCTGGTTGTGATGGTTGGCTTGAAAGTGGTAGGCTTCTTTTACCGAGAAGTTCCTTGAGGCCAAGTGACCCCAGCGAAGGATGTCAGGGCCCTCTTTGATGGGGATTTTCCTGCGCGCTGCTTCGTTTTGCCAGGCCGAGATATCAACATCAGGAGGTGCTCCTAGCTCTGGATGGGATGTCTTCCACTGCCTCGATGTCTGGCTCGCTTCCCAGGGTTTCCAGAGCTCGTTGACCTTTAGTGAAGGAGTGTGGTTGAGGACTTGCTGTAGAGGTGTGAGCTCGATGAGATCGGTCAGCGGTTTGAGTTGTTGCCAGGAGTCTAGCCAGAACTCTGCACTTTTGCCGTTGCGTATCTCCCAGAAGGCGTTCTTTTGCACTAAGTCCCTGTTTTGCCAGGCTGTATTCCAGATGTTTGAGCCCTGTATTCTAGTGTTGTCACGGATCAATTGATTAGTCTGTATTGTTGGGGCATACTTGTGCTTCCAGATTCGTGCCCATAGAGCATCCGGTGTTTTCAGCCAAGGCCTCCCAAGCTTTTGGGAGCGCAAACCTTGTCCCAGCTAACCAGCGCCCATTTCTTGTTCGGTTGTAGGCCTTGCCAAAGGAAATTTCTCTGTAAATTTCTGATAGCTCTGATGATTTGCTTGGGCGCGGCTAGCACAGTGAAGAGGTAGGTGGGAAGGGTTTGGAGGACCGACTTCAATAGGACCAGTCGGGCTGCTATGTTAAGGGGTCTAAAGGTCTAGCTAGCCAGGCGATTGGAGATTGAGAGGAGGAGGCTGTCCCAAGAGATGGACTTAGCAGGCGCTCCCGTGAGGGGAATGCCCAGGTACTTGGACGGAAGGGAGCTCCTAGGGATGCCTAGAATTCTAGAAATGTGTAGTTGAACTATGGTTGGGGTGTTGAAGAAGAAGAGTTTGGACTTATCAAGGTTCAGTGTCATGCCCGAGGCTTCTGTAAAATCAGACAGGATTGAGTTGAGCTTTTGTGCTTCTCGAGCAGTGGGAGAATTCATGAGAAGAGTGTCATCCATGAATTGGCTGTGGGAGGGGGCTGGTATGACGTTGTGCAGGGGGAGGCCTTTGAGGCTACCTTCCTGGATCGCTGACTTGATGTAGCGTCCCAGGCCTTCCGCCATGAGGACAAAGAGGAAGGGTGAAAGTGGGTCACCCTGTCGAATACCCCTGGAGGCTGAGAAAGGCCGAGAGGGCACCCCATTGACTAGGATTGAGAAGAAGGCCGTAGAGGTGAGGTTCATGATCCAGCTGACCCAGGTATGATCAAAACCGAAGGCTAGGAGGGTGGCCTTAAGATAGCACCAGCTGGCTTTGTCGAAGGCTTTTGAAAGGTCTAGTTTGATTAACATACCTAGGATTTTCTCTATTTTGAGAGAGTTAATGACTTCATGTGCTAGGATGACACTATCCATAATCTGCCTGCCCTCTACGTAGCCAGCTTGTTCTTGGGAGATGACAAAAGGCAGGATGGGCTTGAGTCGATTTGCGATAACCTTAGTTATAATCTTGTAGATGACGTTGCATAAGGCTATCGGTCTAAAATGCTTGGGGTTGGTGACCCGCTCCTCCTTTGGGATGAGAGTGAGGAAAGTGGCGTTGAAATCTTGACGAACTTGGCCCGAGGCGCGTGACTCCTCCACCACCTCCCAAACATCCTTTCGTATTATGTCCCAACAGTGATGGAAGAATTCCATTGTAAAGCCATCGGGGCCTGGTGCTTTTCTGGGAGGCATATCTCTTGCATCTTGATCCACTTCCTCCTGGGTGATTGGCCTAGTGAGAGCAGCGTTCTGAGTGGGAGTTACAAGAGAGGGGATGTGGCTGGTTACTCGAGCAATGGCTTCCTCTCGGTTTTGCCCATTTTTTGTCATGAGGTTCTGATAATGTCGGGTGAGCTCTTCCTCGATGCAGTTGTGCTCTCGCAGCAGGTTTCCATGCTCGTCCTCCAGGTGGGTTATTCTGTTGATGTGTCGCCTATGGATCATCGTCCGGTGAAAAAAATTTGTGTTCTTTTCCCCTTCCTTGAGCCACTGCACTATTGATTTTTGCTTCCACGGGATTTCTTCCTGCTGCCTTCTCTGTTCTAGTTGCGAGAGAAGTTGACCCTCTTCCATCATGAGCTCAGGAGTTCGATTTCCACTGATGAAGATTTCTTGGATCGCGACTAATCTTCTCTCGATGTCTTTGATGCTTTGAAAGATGTTACCAAAGGAAGTTCTGTTCCAGTGTTTGAGCATTTGCTTAAAGTTTTTGAGCCGTTGCTGGAATTTGTACATCTTGGTTCCGTGATCCACCTCAGCTTGTTGCCACCAAATTGTTGCTAAGTGCTGGAAATCGAGGTGGGTGAGCCAAAATTTCTCGAACCGAAAGGGTTTGAGCCCAGGGGTGGTTTTGGCTATGATCTGTAGAGCTATTGGCCAATGATCTGAGCCCGCCTTGGGGAGAATTAGGCTTTCCATATAGAGGCCGCTTTCAATCAGCTCTTCCGCCACAAGGAAGCGATCAAGTCTACATGCCACATGTTGGCTACCTGATCTGTGGTTGGACCAGGTGAAGGTGCCATTGCTATTTTCAATATCTACTAATTTTAAATGTGCAGGAAGGGTTTTGAACTTATTTCTTTCCGGGTCAAGCCACTTGCTACCTCCAACTTTCTCCTCCAGTGACATTATCATGTTGAAGTCACCCCCAAGGATCCAGTTGGGTGTGGTGACCAAAGCCTTGATGTAGATTAGCTTGTCCATGAACTTGTTTTTCTCCTGTAGACTTTGTGGACCATATACATTGGTGATGGTCCCCTCATGATTTGATCCTATTACTTCGTAGCGAGCCGTTAGGGTTCCTGCCATTGAGAAGGGCTCTCCAAGGGCAATGTGGCTAGGGTTCCAGAGAATGGCAAGGCCTCCTGATGCCCCCGCTGCGTCCGAGTAAAAGTAGCTGCAATCTTTCCAGAGGCGCTTGAAGATGTGTTCTGCTTCCAGTCCCACGCATTTTGTTTCTTGTAGCATTACAATATCTGGGTTTTCCTCCTTAATACAGTCCCTGAGGATCCTTTGCTTGGTCCTGCCATTGAGACCCCTTATGTTCCAAGAGATTGTCTTCATCATTGGGTGGATGAGTGTGGGTGGAGGTATCCCTCCGAGAGCTTCTGAATCTCGCCTGAGTTGATCATGAGGTTGCCTGCTTCTTTGATTAGTTGGTGAGCCGGTTTCCGCCCTCGTCTCTTGATTTCGCGTGGGATATTCTTAGATCCAGAACTTGATTCTGTTGCAATGCCGAGGCGGGTTGTAGATCCTGCCGTGGAGTCGAGGAAGACCTTGTGTACCTTTTGGAGCTGTTCTTCTGGAAGGCCCTGCAGGTCTCTGGCATTTAGGGCTTCTTCCAGTTTTTCAAGGTCTATGCCCGCTAGGTCTTGGGCGTCCAGTTGCATGGGTGTGTCACCATCTGCTTCCCCTCCTTCCTCGCCGTGAGTTTCCTAGTTCTGATCAGGGGTGGGTGTGGGGCCAGGGCCCGTGTCTTGCTTAGCTCCTTTGTGCGGATCTTGGATTTCTGCCTCCTCTGGAAGCTGGCTGAGAATGTCAAAGGTATTCTTGGTCGGAATAACCGGCTTGGGGCCTGCTGCTTGCTTACGAGGTGGGTTCTTCTTTCGCGTTTGGATTGTTATGAAGCCATCCTTCTGCATGTTCTGTTCAGCTTTGGGGTTCGGCTGGGTCAGTGGGCAATCCCTGAACAGATGGCCATGCTCATGGCATCTGCGACATCTAAACGGTATGTGCTCATAATCGAGGGTTTGCACCCAGTCCTCGTCTTGATGCTCCAGTATTACTGTTCCTGGTAGGGCTTGAGCAATGATCATGTAGACGCAGATGCGGGCATAAGAGGTGTATTTTCGCTGCTTTGTAGCTTCAGAGGCTTTGACATATTGCCCTATGGTGTTTCCTATGCCCATTAGAATTTCCTCCAGCCAGAACTCCTGCGGGAGTGAGTAGAGACAGATCCAGACGGGAGCCATCGAGAAGTCTTCCTTGTCTGGGCTGAAGCGTTCTGTCCAGAACTTGAGAAACAGCCCGACTGAGTTGAAAAAATACGGGCCATTCTCAAAAATGCGGTCCTTGTCTTCTAGATTGTACAGTATGATCGTGAAGAACCCTTTGGAGCTCAGTTGGACCTCGTAGTCACCCCGAGGGTTCCACCAGTGTTTGATCCACTTGTTTAGGTCTCTTTCTGATGGCCATAGTCCTAGGAACTTACCAATGAGGGCGTGTGCTTGCATGAATTGGGTGTGCTCCCCAACTCTGGTTGATCTGATGAGATATCTGGGCGCTTTGTCCATTTGGGGTATGCATTTGCCGGGCTCCCATCCACGAGGCGCTTTGGGACGAGAGGTGATGGCGTCCATGTCCATCTCCTTTCGCAGACCCTGTTCTTTGGCAAGGAGCTCCTCACGGATTTGCTGCGGTGGCTCAAATGCAAGTCGTTTCGACCTTTTGCCTGCTTTGTCATTATCAGTAATGTTGCTGTAAGAGGGGGGTTCCCCCCCTCCTCGTTGCCCATTTCGACAGACCAGATCCGGCGCTGAGTTCTCCCCTGGCGAATGGATTAATGGCTGCAGAGTATTCTGAGTCGTTCAGACAGGGGCACGCATGAGCTTCAGGCTAGAGTTTTTCCCAAATTTCAATCTTATCACAACCATTATTACAATTAACCTTTTACTTAAAAAATATATATAGATATTTTCAGTTTAATTTCTCAACCATGAAAAAAAATAATTATTATTGAATATGATTTTTTAACATAAGAAATTAAATTTTCCAATGAAATTTAATTAACTTCTATGTGGAGACTCTATTAAGTGCCCTTAACTACTTTGCACCGTTAAAATGGATAGGCAATGAAATACATGAAACACTTGGGTTGATTAAAGGCTTTGAAGCTATATTAAATCCAAATAGTTTGTCAAAACTAAGGCTTCCTTTTCTATGTAGAAAAGCGTCCTTCCATCGTGCCAGGTCCTTGATTAGAACTTAATAAAAAAAAATCCATTTCCTTGATTAAAATTTGATTAAAAAAAATAAAAAATAAAAAATAAAAATAAGATGTATATAATAGTACAATGATATATAAAAATATTTAATTTAATATGAATTGTTTTAATTAATTAATAACTTATTAAATTTATCATTAAAATAAATAAATTATTACATTTAAAAAACAATTTTAACATATTAAAAAATAATTATATTATTTTTTAATATATATATTTTTTCAAAGAATGACTTTGAAGTAAATGGTATCCATACTATTATATTTATATTAAACGAGTAGCGCATATTTATATTTATATTAAACGAGTAGCGCATATTTATATTTATATTAAACGAGTAGCGAATGAAGGACGTTGACCGGGAATTTGAATGTACCCTTTGCAAAATGTAACGGATACATTTATTAATCCACCCGGTCACCAAAGAAATAATACCCAAAAACTTTTCTACCAATGGCAAATAAGTATGATTTTTTAATTTAATTTAATTAAAATTCCACCAATAATATGAGAAATAAATAAGTATGATTTTTTAATTTAATTTAATTAAAATTCCACCAATAATATGAGAAATAAGTATGATTTTTTAATTTAATTTAATTAAAATAAAAATATATTTAAAGTAAATATTGTAAATCAATTAACATTTTAAGTTAAATTTAAAAAAATTAATAGAAAGCCCAGGGAAAATGGATAGCTAGGGAGTGATTAATTATACTTCCAAAATGAACTTTATTAATAGAGTTGAATATTTTTTTTTCCAGTAAAAAAATCACTAATAAAAAATATATTAAATAATGTTTACATCTTTAAAAACAAAACAGTTCTGTAATACTTTTTCCACAATAAAACTCCAAAAATGAAGGTTTTAGGACTGTCTCTAACATCCGACTCTTAGACCATTCGAAAGAGTTCACTTAAACAAAAATTAAAATAGATTTATCTGAAGAGCAGGGCCCTCACTTACACCGTTCACACTTACACCGTTCAGTTATCCACTCTTTAATTCTAGTTTTCTATGCTTCTATATTGATGGCTTGAAGGTTTTCTTTTGTGTTTAGTTAAAATCCCAATAGTAAGGATTTGTTATGAGTATTGCCCAAACACCTATTAGTTCAACTTTTATGTTTGACTCTGCACCACAATTTATAAACCACCTGTAGTCCAGAACCTCTAAGCAATTTAGTGTGCCTCCTGCACGGCAGTTGTTTCCTCCAGCTTCCGCTGCCCCCATAAAAAAAAAAAAAAA
>ML811410.1:0-12828 GCA_009831015.1 Picea engelmannii | reverse complement strand
GTTCTCACGTTCTTTGTCGTCCTTCTTCTCTTGTGTGTTGACCTATTTGTGGGTACTCATCCTCAAATCTGTGGAGGTGAATTTTGATGGAGTAGAAACATGACCTCTTGGTCATGGCCCTTTCAATTCATCCCCTACAGCCAGAGCTATGAGCCTAACCATTGCGACAACATGAGCATCAGGATGAGATAGCATTGGATTGACGCTCTCCTTCGTGCTTGACAATCATCTTTTCATCATCTTTGACCTCGTCAATTCCAAATTGAATTTCTACAATCCAAGATCAACTTCAATAAAGATTTGTAGAATCATCGAATTCTTTTTTGTGCATTTGGATCTCATTCTTCCTTTTTAATCTTTGCTTCTCATCCTAGAGATAGATCTATCCTTCTCAGTCTAGAAATCGATCCTTTAGGCTTCTGAAACTTCTTCTCCAAGGCCTGCAACTACTAGTTTGTCATAACAATGAATAAAGTGGAGGCTTGGGTAGGTGTTTCCATGGATTTTCAAGATTGGTCATGGCTGCTCTGAGATTTCTCGCTTCCAGATTTTGTCAAGATGGTGTTTTCTCATGAGGTGACCTTTGAGGAGTTGCTTGGATTTTAGTCCTTACAGATCTTGGATCTATCTTTGTTTGTCATTTGGAGATACCGTGAGTCATATGCCTCTATTCAAGGTATTATTGTTTGCAAAAACTTAATAGTTGCTGTAAATATTTTGTTTAGATCTCTTTGTTTTGAGCCCGAGGTTCCATTCTCTATATTTTTCAACATATTTAGAGGTTACATAGAAATAGATCTATGTTATTTTTGTATTTTCTATTGATAAAATGACAGAATCAAGGACTGTTGAGCTCCTAACTCCCCATAATTATCACGCATGGAAACTCAAGATGTAACAACTATTGCAATCTAAAGGGTTTTATAAAAGTGTCTATTGAAAAAATTGAGATATTTTTCTATCAAAACAAACTTAATGAAGCCATAGGTTTCATTCTATTTCATGCTTTTGATAGTTTGTTGTTTCATATTGATGAATGTAAATCTCTAAAATAAATTTGAGACAATTTGGCTTCCTTATTTGGTAATGTCAATGAATTTTGATCCTTACACTTGGAATTGTCGTCACTTGTACCTAATGAGGATGCATCCATTGAATATTCTATTGCAAAATTTTGGTTACTAGTGGGACAATTGAAAGGGTGTGGAAAAGAAAAATTAGATGAAGAATGCATTTTCCTTATTTTATCCAAGCTAAAAGGTCATTTCCATGTATTTTCTTCTACATTTTATTTTACTATGGATGCATTGGGAGATGAATTTAAAATACCCTCTTTAGAGTTTTTTTGTGAGAATCTTACCAAGGAAAAACCTAAACTTATGTAATTAGATTCTCTTTCGCTCCAAGAATCAAGCTCTTGTGGCTCATACCTCCAAAAGTAAGAACATAACTTGATATAAATAGAAGAAATATTATGCTCAAGTTGTTGAGTCTACCTCCAAGCCCTAGAAGAAAACAAAATATTTTTCTCCATCTTCCAACTCTTGTGATTATTCCTCCAAGACAAGGAAGAAAAATTTTAAGTGAAACCTGCAATTTTTGTTATGGACTTGGGAATACCTAATCCAAATGCTAGTTGAAGCTTGAAGTTTTGAATGAAGTCATGCACCAATACAAAATTTCAGTTCCCAAACCTTCTACATCTAGTAAAGTGCATGATTTACCTACTCAAGCCTTATATGCATTTTCAGACAACTAAATACTCGATTCAGGTGCATCACACTACATAACACATATTTCAATAAATTTGGAAAATTTAGGTTACAAGGATTTTATCAACATTGAGTTTTTTATAAATCCTTAATATATTCCATGGAGGAAGTCAGTCTATTGAGATGACTAGTGTGGACTAAAGTAAATGAGTCGACACTTAAAATCAATGCCAGGAGTAGGAAGTGGAAGAAAGATTCTTCGAAGAGTAGTATGCAAGAAATTGATATCAATCTCTCGTCATTGTCGATTCTAAAATGACACTAACTTGATGTAATAATGCCAACCAACTATAGAAAAATCAACCATGGTTGAGCATTACTTTCACCAAAATGAGGAGAAATGATAAGAATTTTAAATGCATAAGAGATAGATGTTGAAACACATTTTTTAAGGTTTTTAGTTGAACTTTGTATAGGTCCCCATTTTCTTCGATTATTAATGATTAATCTTTAATGCACCTACAAATAAATTATCAAATTAAGATATTATTTTTCAAGTTTAATCATGTATTCAAAGTCATTTATTTGTGACCCATCTCGGCTGAGTTGAATAACTCACTTAGAACTCGTTATTAAATAATTCTAATCAGTTTTGTAAGAAAGGTAATGATTTTTATTTCAAAAATACATATCACATATATACATGTATTAATGCATATACTTAAATAAAAAGTCAATAAATAGTTTTGTGTCTTATTGGTTTATATGAACTGATTTCAATTACTAATAATTTATTTAAAAATACAAATTTACAAAATGTTATGGATGAGAAATTAAATGTCATAGGGTTCAAAAGTTCAAATACATCCATTTATGACCCACCTCCATTTAGAAATAGTCCACTTAACACTTATTATCAATTAATTCTATTTTTTTAATAAATATGGTTTTATTTACGTGAAGTTTTATTTCAAAAATTTCATCTCAATTATACAAACATTTTAATGCATAATATCTTTAAGTAGAAGTCATTGCCCTTAAATTGGCTTCTACGCGATTATTCCAATTACAAATAATTGATTTAAGAACACATATTTAGAAAAAGTTATGGATTGAGAAATCAAATACCTTATAAATTTAAAAGTTCTAAGTCATTCATTTATGACCCATCTCTCATTACCATGAATAGTCCACTAAGAATTCATTATTAGGATATTATAAGTTTTTTTGGGAAGAAATGCGTAGTTGTTTATATGGAGTTTTATTTTAAAAATTATATATCACATTTATGCACTTGAACATTAATGCATATAAGTAAATAAAAGTCAACAAATAACTCTGACACCTCTCCAATGATTGTTTTTTTTTTTTGTAAATAAAAGTTTGTATTACCTCTTAAAAAAATTTCATAACAACATACATTTCAAAAACTTGCCACCTGTCCTAGCATACAAGTGGAAACAAGGCTAGGTGGCAATATGTGCAATGCATTCCTGAGTTTGCTACAGGGAGAGCTTCCAAACTACTTGCTGGTCTATCTGTAGCCATAGTTGCTTTAAAAATTCTAAGAAGAAAAACAAAATGACATAAAGAAAAATAAACTGTAGGCGAACCCGAATTTCCATCATCCTTGGTTGGGCGCAGAGCTAGCACAAATGGTTGGCAACTAGTTAGGCATCTACTCGTGGTTGGCTCACTTGACATGGCTTCGAATAGAATATCTAGGCACCGAGAAAGGGTTGTTTGATGGTGAAGTTGCTCCTCGACGTCCCGTCACATCTCAAAAATTAATTGCAGATGTTATTGAGAGAGGCACAATGATCTGGGCGAGCCCACAACCGAGGCTTCCTATGGTGGAGATTTTTTGGTAAGATGATCCACGTCGTCCTGATGAGTAGTGGTTGGAGGTTCTTCCTCGATAAGGAAACCACTTGTGTATGCTGCTAAGACATCTTCTTGCTGAAATTCAGATGGGATTTCTTCCTCAACAGGGCAGCCATCCAGGTCTGTTACCAAAGCATCTCCCAGAGGAGAGTGACCAAAAATGAAGGGTGGTTCCAGAATAATCGAATCAGGGAGGAGAGTTGAGTTCAGGGGAACCATGGAGGGTCCTGGGGAGTTTCTTCGTCCACAATCGCCATATGATGGTCATTCTCCACCCAATTTTGTGTAGAGAAGGGTGAAGAAAGATTAGGGTGTTATGCAACGACGAGGGGCAGAGAGAGAGAAACTGGTGTAGTTGGAGGAACAGGGTGGTCGTGAGCTACACATAGCATCGCAGGTTCAGTCGGAGGTCCATGCGACGATGGAGAGCAACAAAGCTATAGTAGGATGGTCCCCTCTTGGGTTTTCCCCTTTCTCTGGGCATTGGGATGGTTGGAACAAAAATTATAGAAGACAGGGAACACACAAAGAAGGAAGAGTTTGAATAAGAGAGAGATCAATGAGAGCGAAAATGAACGATGTCCAGAACAATGCATCGAATTCTAGTGTTCACCTTCTTAACAACTACTTCCTTGATGGAGAAATGCAACTTTGTTTACATGATATTTTATTTCAAAAATTACATATCACATATATTAGACAATTAAAAGTCAATAAATGATTTTGTATGCCAAATTAGAATACCAAAATTTAGAAGTCTATGCAATTTATTTTTTCTCTCAAGAGAATATAGGACTTTTGTCTCATTAGAAACAATATATAAAACAATGTATAAAATTAAATGACTTATCACTGAGATAAATTAACACAAAGATCATTTTCTTAAATAAATTATAATATCTTATGTTAATTTATGTTAGGGAACTAAGGAATCGAACCACCAACTGGTATTCTTTCATTGAGCTAGCACCCTTTAAAACATTAGAGAAGAGGAATTTCATTGATTTCTTTAGACATGAAGATTATTTTCTTAAAATAAATTATAATATTCTATGTTAATTTATGTTAGCTCATAGAGAAATCAAATTAATTTTTTTTAATAAATTAAAATGAAAAAAATCATAAAAATGTTTTATAATTTTAATTAAATGAAAATAACATTAAGAAAAGTGGTTTTCTAAATTATTTTAGGGAAAACTAATGTGAAAGTGAAAGTGGAGGTAAACATGGTATGTCTATATTATAGATAGTAATCCTAATAATTTGGGCTAAATGGGCGAATTTTACAGGGAAATTAATAACATTAATGAATTTTTCACATACATGAAGAACCACAGTTGTTAAAATTTTTATTCAATTCAATTCACTACCATTTGAATAGAAACACTCTTCTATTCAAATGGTAATCTGAATGATAAAAAATAGTGTTTCTATTCAAATGGTAGTGAATTGAATTGAATAAAAAATTTAACAACTGTGGTTCTTCATGTATGTGAAAAATTCATTAATGTTATTAATTTCCCTGTGAAATTCGCCCACTTATAAAAATTCAGATTACCATTTTCATTTTTATAGAAATAGTTATGGAAGTGTCGACAATGATTTGTTTGATTATGGGATATGGTAATTATTGTAGCATTGATGATATTATTTTAGAGTTTATCTTCCAAATTACTCAATCAAAAATATTTAGCTTTTCTAAATAGTTATGTGATGTTATTAATGAGAAAATTATATGATTTCATAAATTAAAATGTTTTAGATTCAACTATATATGATATACTTTATCATTTCTTATCAGTCAAATCATTTAAAAAATATGGGATTAAACATTCTTCACCAACTCGATAAACTCCTTCCATATTTTTATTGTATTGAGGGAGCTAGAGATGTTGACAAAGAAAATGGTTTCAAAACATTTGTAGACGATTTCATGGCTACAAACTACAAAATAATGCATGATGAACTCCCTCCTAGTATTTTCAAAGAATGTTAAAGTCTTCTTCAATTCATTCTAGATATCAAATTTTGTAAACTTATAATTTACTTAACTACAAGGATTTTTTTCCAAGAATATATTAGGTAAAAATTAAATTCTAATATGTAACAACACCTCTTGTTACGACCACATGCGACAGAAAGAAAGTGCATTTTTTTTTTTTAACAGGACGAAAACCACAATTGTTGCTAACAACACATCTGACGGTGAGCCCCACATCCGCAGAACATGCACATACAACTATGACTTCCACACACTAGTGGGCAACATGCATAAAACAAAAGAGAGGAACGACTACCTGCCCGACACCACATGACCACGCCTACAAGCTTAGGGACAACATCCCCATTCTAACACCATGGCATTGACAACCAGTTAACTAGAACCTCGATGGAACGCAACCCAATGCAAGAAGGCGTTCAACCCAAGCGCCAATAGCAGCTTACAATGATCAACAACACCCACATAGAAAACACCGACCGACAAGTCGCAAGATGATAACACTCGATTTTAAAAAGTGGGCACGAACGACTCGAGGATTATTGTTTCAAGCGAGGCAACTGGTATGGTGAATCGACTAGACCCATCACCCCTTCCAACTCGTTCTAAGGCGCAAGGTGCATAATGCCAAATATCTAAGGGCTATTAATGGTTTTAGTTGATGCATCTACTAATCTCTCGTCCATCAAGCCTGTGAAAGATAATCACCATTACACATTCAACCTTTATGTCTAACAACCCTATTAACCCACCATTTCACTTTTTCCCAACAAGATAATCCTAGCACGTTTAAGACAAATCAAAACCTAACACCTTTGCATCTTTTAACATTAAAAGATATTATTCTTATAAAAATCTACGTCTATATCTTCCAGGATCCAATTACTTAAGCGGGTAAATTAGTTAAGTCATTTAAGTGAAAAAGGTTCACAAAGAAGAAGATTTAAGTAAAGTTGTTCCTTCCCATAAACAAAATAAATCGTTGGCCAACAATCTAAGCTACCATTGTCAATAAAACACTACCAACATAACGTTCGTAATACTCAAATGCAAGGGCTATCCATAAACTATCGTGCCGCCTTATTATTACACCATTACTCATAAATAAAAACGATGTCGATCTAGCTATTGTAACTGTCAAATACAAATGATGGCAATACACCATTACTCAATATAAAAATGCTGTCAACAAGTAGTCGTAACGGTCAAATCTGTCATACAATCCATGCTATAATAACTTCATAAATTCCATTACATAATATAATTATGAGAATATAGTAAATAGTTATCATCAATTTAAATTCATCTTAATTTAATAAATGCTTAGTTAAAATTTATTAAATTTAAGGTCTTGTAGAAAAAAATGCCTACAAATACTTAAGAAGAAATCATGACATCAAATACTTATGAATGGAAACATAGACAACCAATATGACTCCGACAACATCCTTAAACTGCATAAGAATGAAGCAAGTAATATCCAAAATGAAGTGAGAGAAATGATAATGTAATGAAAAGTTGACACAACGGCCTTTAAGTTTGACGATAATGATTCTAGTCATTTGTAGCATGATGTTGATATCTGATTTATCAGGGAGAAAGTTGGTATAAGAAGACATGGTAATTACTTTTCTGATGACAAATTTTAGAAAAAAAGCGTTGTAATTATCATTATAAGAGGTTGTAATAAGTCATGAATTCTGTGGTTACAAAATCGTAATATAGGCCATTATACTCGAGCACAATGTGTTAAACTGAAAGAAAGGGATTCAACACGTAGTTACCCACAAAAGAAATTCAGGAGTGAGTAAAGATTCCACTCACACTCAATTAAAGGGTTGGATTCGTTGCCTATCAACGTAAGTGGTCACTAGCATCTACAATTTTAAAATGTAGTCAACATAGTCAAAATTGTTGGGATATAAAAAAAACAGAGTGAGGAATTTCGTGGGGAAAAATAACGCCATTTTCCATAGTGATGAAGGCAGAGAATCTAGCTGGGATATCTCGCATGAGTTGTAATAAAAATTTTCAGGGAAGAAACGCCAGCCATGTAAGAAAACATAGGGCATTAAATCGTGGACAGTTACAGATCGTGTGGCTAAAAATCAAGAAGAATTTCAATGCGTTAAGCAAAATTTCGTGGAGAAGTTCAAGTGGGGAATGCCAAAAACTGAGAAGAAGGGATGGGTGATATGCCCCAAGGATATAAGTGAAACTGTGTAAACACCTGCCCAAATTCACCATAAAAGAAAACGCAGAGGTGAACATCCTAACACTGAGAGAAGCAGATGACCAAGAACGTCGAAGTGAAATGGAAACGCATACTCAAATCTTATAAATTGTTTTCTTTTTGTTTCACACAACCGGGAATCAAACTAAAGCGTAGGCACATTGAATATTTTGTTCTTTTCACTCAGCTAGGATTCAACAAAAAAAACGTAGGCACACTAGGGATATTCTGATTTCAATCAATGAGCATCTCATTGTCCTTTAATTGTAATCGTTGGCTATTAATTAAAAATCAATTTCAAGCAATAACATATAAATAGTTGTTGGTAATGTTAGAGTAAAAGGATAACACAGACATTGATAAATCTCAACAATAATCTGTCCAATGCAACCAATAAAAAAAGGGGTAATTTCTCTATCAAGGTACTATACATTGCTAGGGGAGAACGCAAGCTAGATGTCTACGAAGCGTCGGGAAAGATTTGTCTTCAAATAAATTTAAATGAATAGAAAAATATAAAAATTGTAGTCCCAACAAAATGTAAGGGTTGTCAACAGGAGGACAAACGCATGGTAAACTTGTTTTCAATTAATTTAAAGTACAGAGGTAAATTGCAGGGAATGAAGATGAACAAGACATAGGGAATCATTTGCCAAAAGGTACAATGACCATCAACCAACAAAGAATAAGCAACAGGGCTAGACGACTGGCATGAATGTCCTTCACTCATCATCCACACACAGATAACAAGGGCATTTGGATCCCTAGGTCTATTAACACTAAAGTGACGATTGTAGATCTGGCTCCTGACCGACTACTCAAGCGTGGACTGATGAGCTAGGGACGAATGAAAAAAAAAACCCACAAAACATCACCAATAATTAAACCATGGGAAGGTCAAGACATGCAGGGATCGAAGGCCAAGGGAATAATCAATAGCGAGCTTAAGGATATGGGAAATAAGTTTATCAATTAAAATGCTAAGTCAACCAATTCTTTCCCCAATTAAAAATACATAATTGAAGGTGTGAGGTGTAATGAGAATCTACCATGCAGAATCAAGTAAGCGTATCGTAGTCTAAGTCATACTCTCTGAGTCATTACCCCACACACTCTGTGCGGCTCCCACTTGTCGACCGATGAGACTTCACCAGTACCTCCCAGCCAATGCTAGGGGTACTCTTCTTCCCCCTTAGCCCCCCGAGCCGCAAAGGGGCCACGCACACAGAACCAGAGATCAACTAGCTCCCAGCTTGCCTCGCAAGCCTGAGCTACCACTCCTCACCGAGCTGGGTATCCCAACTCCCACAAGCTAAGTCAGTCAAGTATAAATTTTTGCAGCGTAACGTTATGCATAATAGAAGAGATCCATCATCCTTCTCCTCCCTTCATTATATAGAGTTTCGAAGTCTTTACTTTCCCAAAATCTCATTTAATTTAATGTTTAATAATTTAATTCATAAAAATCCTCCCTGTACATGTGTCACCCATCCCCTTCATTCCTCCATAAATTAATTTCATTAATTAATTAATTACCCCTATTTCCCTCACCCACCTAAAAGCACTCATAGAATCGCTCCTAGGTGTCCCCATATTCCCTTACAAGTTTTAATGGCTTCCCCCCTTACTAATTTACTAGTTGAGTTTAATTTAGAAAGTTCTTAAATGATAGATACCATTCTAAGTTAGTCTTTTGGTTTTTTCCATGTGTTTCCCCTTTCTTTTTATGTTTCCCGCTTTTTCCTAGTTTCCAATTTCTTTTATAATTATCTCTTTCCCTTTTTATTTAAAACTCAAATTGACAGGTGTAGAAACTTAACTTTTCCCCTTTTCCCTTTTTAGTTAATAAATTTTTAATTAACATATGAGACAAAACCATTATTTTGCCCTTTTCCCCTTTTTAAATTTAATCCCCCAAATTTTATTTTTTAATAAATTAAATGAATTACTTACCCCCTTCTCGTCACATGATTAATAATGATTATCATTATTATATATATATATATATATATATATAGATACAAATTTTATCACAAGTATCACTTAGATCTAGACTTTATTTTCCTAGGTTGGACGACATTTTATTAGGGGAAATGTTTTAAATCTTCCTTATCACGTTATTCATCCTGAGACCATCTAGGTTTATCCATTTATTAATTAACAACACAACGTGCCCATAAGAACGCATTAGGTGCTCCAAGGGTGCCACTCACCTTAAACCGTTTCCCTTGCATGACGTGCCCTTCAGGATGCACTACGTGCTCCAAGGGTTCCACTCGCCTCTTTCTATTTTTATTGCACGATGTGCCTTCAGGACTCACTCCGTGCTCCAAGGTTTCCACTCGCCTTTTGACTAACTTGGTAGACATCAAAACCCCTAGAGTCAATACTCCGCCAGGTGATCTTGTGGGAGGCTAAGGGCCTCTAAGGAATAAGGCCCCTGCCTTATTACGTGCCCCTTAGAATCATCATGAGCGACTATGGCAGTCTTCCCTCACAAAATTGTGGGTCTTCTCAAACTAGGTAGTCGTTAACCTACAGTTCGAGCACGACGAGAGAACTAGTAGGTTGTGGCAGGGCTGTTGTCCACACCTCTCCCTCAACGTCTCTAGTAGTCATGCGAGACCCCTCTACTCCACATGTGAGTCTGGTTGGCAAGCTATCGTCAGCCTGCATCATCAACGAATCATGTCAGAAATAATATTCATAATCATATCATCTAACTAGATGCACAATGTCATATATATACAACAATCAAACCCCAATAGTTCACTCCCTGACTCGATCCGGAGTCCAAGGGTTTTATCGATGCCTCAACATCCTCGATGTCCAAATCCTGGACACTCAAGAGAACCGAGTCAATAGCACCTGTCTAAGTCAATATAGAAAAATAACATATAATCACATCCATAATGCCTCATAATAATAATAAACGATCAAAGGTATAATAATCTGGATCTCTTGCAAGCAAGTGTCCTAAAGAATAAGTTCGCTCAGTGTGTGCAAGAGCGGAATGTTACATGATCACTCATTTTATCTCAAAAAAACATAAAATCTCTTTCTTTCTACGAACATAATTTTTGTACTTTGTAGTAAGAGAACAAATACATTTAATGTGGTTAAATAAATGATAAATTTTTCCATTTTAAAGAAGATAGTATATGGAATTAATATCCCCATCATTTGATTTCTAACATGAGAACTGTTATTATATATGCTCCCTGTGGTTGATGAAACTAAAAAATTGGCAAATAAGGATACATAGATTGAAGTATAGGAAATTTGGCAAGGTTAATTCATTTTTCACTTTCTAAGTAGAGAGTGAAGAAAGAGCCAGTTATACAAAATCCATGATCAACCTTATTGATTGCAATTGAAGCTAACTAGAAGACACAAAAAATCAGTTCGGTTATTACCTCAACCACTTCGATAGAGATGAATTCAATAGAAAAAAGAGTGGAATTTGGGATGGAAACTTTTGAGAAGTTAGAATTACAGAAAAAAGTTATAGAAAAAGATGATCCATTGGAAGAACATGTGGTAGAACCATTGTTTAAGAAGATGAGATTAGATTCAAATTCTAAATATGAAGAAGAGTCAAGCAATATGAAATATGTGAGTGGACCCTATTCATAAAGTTACAGGAAAATTAATTCAAGCGGAAAAAGGTTCCATATATTTTTTTTTCAGAAAAAGAAATTGATATTTTTGGAGAGATGACTTTAAATAAAAGGTTGAGTAAATAGTCAAAGAGAAATTATTCTTTCATACTACCCAAGAAGGAATTGCACCACCAATATTTTTTATCAATGTTAAATTATGATAAGGGCACTCTAGACATAAAAATCTTATAAACTAAAATTAATAATTCCAAAAAAGAAATCAAGTTTCAAGAGTATGAGACTGCAAAATTGACTATGCTAATTGAAAACAAAATTGAATAGCATAAACAAAGAGAAAAGATAATGTCTAAAGACTAAGACTTGGTAAAAGAAACCAAAATGTTAATAAATTGTCAAGGCAGGCTGGAGAAATAGTTGAAAATATACAAGACTACAAATAGAGTTCATTTTGGGATCATTAATTACCTGGAACACAATTTAGTTGTTTTACAAAAGGATGTAAATGATATTTCTCGAATTCAACCCCTAGTAAAATAAAAATATAAAAACAACGAAATCCATTTAAAATATTCACTACTAAACATATTCAATACAAGGAGTTAGACGGATGCAAAATGACAAGGAGTATTTGAGTGATCAAGTTACACAGCTTACAAAATAAAATTTGTGACCGGAAAATTATTTACAGAATAAAATTTGAAACATATTAGTTGACGGATGCAAAATGAAAAGGAGTATTTGAGTAATCAAGTTACAAAGTTTACAAAATAAAATTTGACACGAGGGAAAAGGAGTATTTGAGTTATCAAGTTACAAAGTTTACAAAATAAAATTTATAAAATTTGAGATGAGAAAAAATTATTTATAGAATAAAATTTGAGATCAAGGAAAATAGTTTACAGAATTAACGAAGAAAAAGAAGCTACTTTGTCAGATCTTTATTTTTAAAAGTCACTATTCAGGAAGTGAAAATTATAAAAAAAGATTTAGAAGAAAAATAGGCAATCAATTTGAATCAACAAATAAAAAAGAAGTGGAAACATTTGAAAATGATTTACAATGGAAATCAACTAAAGTAACAAAATTAAAAAAATTGATGAATGAAATAATTTCCACTAAAAGGTATTTTATTGGAACAAGACATTGATTTGAGATCAAATATATTGATTACCAAAAAACTAAGAACTCATTTTGATGTACTTCTTTAAAAAATAGAATCCCAAAGAATAATAAATATTGGGATTACTAAATCTTGGGAATGCTTGGGAAATAATGTTCACTTAGCTCGTGAAGTGATAAATATTTTAATAGTAAAAACACCGATGAATTAGAGACTCTAAGTGTCAAACATAGGACTTCAATCATTATGCAAGCAAG
>ML811409.1:157934-195199 GCA_009831015.1 Picea engelmannii | reverse complement strand
TGGCATGGTTATGGAGGTTTTTTGTTGATTCGTTGTCTCATCTTTTTATGATAAAATTGGTTGAATAGTTATAAGTTCTTGCATACAGTTGAGAACTATCTTCTTTCATTATGGTGTTTTTACTAGTGTGGTCTCTATTGAAATTGAAAACACCTTTGTGTTTTGATCAACCTGATCAAGCTTATGTCTAATTTTAAAAATGTTTCCTGTGTGTAATTGGCTATGTTTGCTTCATATATATTATTTGATCATCGTACATATTATCAATGATTTTTAAAGGAATTTATACCAATAATGATAAATCTCGGGTTTTATGTTGATTGTGGTTTCGTTGGAAAATCATATTGATTGATATGATTAAGACTATGTGTAATCGAGAATATTTTGGAAGTATGTTCGTATTTGAAAAATAAAGGAACTGTGTATATTTTAATTGAGCCCAATTGTAAATTGGTAGACAATGGTTGTTTATTATTATAGTGATGCATTATGGGATAGAGCTCGAGGATATTCTTGTGTGTTTTATTTAAATTCTTAAAAGGAAAGAAAATAAATAAACGACCAACGATTTCTTAAACATGACTATTGAATGGAAAGTTTGTTTTGGTTATGAGTTATGGTTACTGTTTTCACTAGAAGTCACCCTCAGATTGCATAGAAGGTAATCCCAATACCCATTAGTTTATACAGTAAATGTAAATGAGTTTTAGGTGGTCAAATGTAGAAGACTCAATGATAATAACGTTCGAACTCAAAAATTTGGACTAGCATGCACATGCAATTGAGGTCTTGGATTAACTTTAGTCAATAAGTTGGAGTAAAGGTGAGTAGAAGGAGGAGTTTGGTGAGAAAAGTGTAGAGGTATGCTATGGACATTAGGTCTTAAAGCAACCTAAGGAGAAAAAACTCAAACACAAGATCTCCTTGGATTCAAATTTCAACGAAAATGAAATAAATCATAACAACACTATAACCAAACATTCATCATAATACAATCACAACAATCCATGTGAATCAGTCATTCATGAACTCTCTTAGTATTAGAGGAAAATAAGATGGAGTAAGAGAAGCTGACTTAGAATAATCAAGAAGTCTCAAATCAAGTACATAACCATAGAAACAATGTTCTTCATCACAATATTACAATAGTCAGGGATCCTAGCTCAACCATTCGACCTTAACAAAATATCAAAACTACCGATATATATTAGAAATGTTGCAACCACCAGGAATACGATCAGACCCCTGCATTCAAAGTTTCAAGTCGACACCTACTATGTCGGCTTGTGTAGTCCCTCTTATGTCAGACGTGAGGTCGGCTTAGTTATGTGCTTTGTAGGAAAATCCATCCCTTGGGAAACATCGGATTGACAATCTACCCCCACGACAACTCTCAGTATGCTTTACATTTATGGGGTGAGACGAGGTCTCAACTTCCTCCCTCATCTCCATTAGATACCTTTATCAGGATAGAGATGAGGCCTGACGTCCATGAATGTTCCAGGTGGTGCCCACCACTTCTTTGACTTAATCCTGGTGCCTCGAGGCCATACAAATCTTCTTCTATGACCAAGACGGGTGTTTTTGGCCTTTGGCATAGCTCCTCACCATCACTCCTTTTTCAATGTGACGTAGGTCCATGAACCTATCCAATTGAGTGATTGCGGGTGTGGCCAAGCGTGGTTTGAAATAAAACTTCTTTTGTCCCCGCAATTCACCATGAACTGCCACACATCCCTTTCTAAAAACCACAGTTCTGATTGCATCCCACCCTTGAAAATTTAAAAATGTGTGCAACTTCTAACGCTGCAATGGAGCACGACCACTGATCTTGTGATTTGAAATGAGGCTTCCTGATCAACGATCCAACTCTGGTGCCTTTTAGACCGATGAACCAGATTTTCTCTTTTCAAATCAACGACCGAGATCTTCTTTGTGATTCGGGCTTCGGACCTTTCAAAATTCAAACTATATTTTCCCCAAGTAAAAACTCCAAAGATAAGGATCTGATGACACCTAGATCCTATATTTGGATGACTAATATCGACTTCGAGACTTTGTCACTTCCGCGACTTTGACACTTTGGCGCTTCAGGACTTCGACGCTTTTCTCATTTTAAAATTCTGGGAAAAAAAAATTCAAATATCGCTCACTCTTCCATGCAATTTTACCTGGAGTTGTGGATCTAACGACATCTGGCCCTTGCTGATCAACGACTGCAATCTCCTTCGAGTCTCCGGTAAAATCAAAACTCAAACTTATTTTTCCCTCGAAGAAAAACATCCAGAGTTAAGGATTTGACGACGGGTGTCCACTTGAATCGGATGGCTGAAAATTACTTCAACACTTCGGGACTTTTATCTAGCACTATAATTCACACAACTCTATAGCTCTAGATACCCAGGAGCCGTTAATCTAAACTTCATAGAGGAGTTTTTTCATTGAAAATTGGGCCTATCTGTTTGTATTTTAACCCTGAAATGAGTTGCTTTGCATGTTGCGCTTCAATCGCAAAATAGACTGTTCTGAAAGTTGTGCTTTGTGTCCATGGTTGCAGACATTTTGATTGAGGATTTGAACAACCAAATGTGGGCTGGGAAAACATGGATATTGAGGCACTTTAAACATAAAGGGGTGGAAATGATAATGATTTTACAAACCAAAGGGGGGAAAATTTAAGACTTGGTCTGCAAAAAGGAGAGAGATAGGGAAAAATTACATACTTATGTAGAAACCAAAAACCCACAGGACTCTGAAAAGTTCATGTGATAACATTTGGCTCCACAGGGGATAGCATTCTCCCTACGACCTGCCAATAACAAGTAGGTCCATTGCCTTAGTTGTTGGGTTATGGAGTCACTTATAAAAACTGAAAACAAAATAAAAAATATATTTACATTGACATGGGAAGCCACTCATGGATTAAGGAAAAAACGTCTTCAGAAAATGCCCATTTATAGGGCTACCAAAAACTTTAGCATCCTCCAAATCCTGCAACTTGTAAGTGTTATTTGAAAAAACCTTAGAAACTTTGAAGGGGCCAATCCATAAGGCCTCAAATTTACCATGCTTTCCCTTATCGTTTTTAGGTGCATCCCACTAGAGTACTAGATCTCCCAGTTGGAAATCCTCTTTCCTTACTCTTTTTTCTAAAGGCTTCTTGATCTTTTGTTGATGGTCATGGGCTTTGTCTAGTAGTTGCTCCATCATATTTTGTTCTTCTACCAGTTGTTGTATTCTTCTGATCATATTATTTGGTCCTCCTTGGTTCTCCTTGAAAGTATTAGAATAATTTTTCCACAGGTAAGGTGAGTTGAGAGGGAAAGATGGCCTTAACTCCATACACCATCTAGAAAGGAGATACAACAAGAGATATTTTTGTTGTCACTTTGTCATCCCATAAAGAAAATTTAAGCCTTGTATCCCAAGCCTTCTTGTTTTCCTCTAACAGTATTTTGATGATATTAATAAGGATCTTGTTAGAGGACTTTTCCAGTCCATTCCCTTAGGGGTAGTAAGGAGTAGAGTGAATCAATGTGATTCCAAATGGTTCAGATTTGAAAGATGCAACATTATCAGTGAAAAATTTATTTGGACAACAAAATCTTGCCATAATATCTTCAATAAAACCAATTATTATTTTGTGGGAATAATTTCTTGTGGGGATGGACTCTATCCACTTAGTAAAGTAGCTTGTGGTAGTTAAGATCCACCTATACTAACCACTTCAAGAAGGATGAATTTTCCCAATAAAATCTATGCCCCATTGTTGAAAGGGTCCTAAATATACCACATGCTTTAATGCGAAAGACTTGAGTTGTTTCTTTCCAGATAATTTCTTACACTTGACACAAGACTTGATATTTGCATAGACATCAATGAAGAGACTAGGCCAAAAATACCCAGCCCTGAGAATCTTGTAGGCGTGGTTTTTCATAAGTGATGCCCCCCACATAAACTGTCATGAAAATCATACATAATCTTTTGGGCTTCCTGTGGGTCTAGACATCTCAAAATCACTCCTAAAGGGTCTTTCCAATATAAAATGTGATCAATAGGACAATATTTAATTGATTTGAGCTTCAAATCTCTCACCTTCTTCTTTTCCATACCATCAAGAGACTACAACTTCTGTAGGAAAAATATAATTTCCCTTTACCAAGTGCATTCTGCTAATGGAGGGTTGACATGAGAACCTTCATCAGACAACTCAACTTGTTGATTTTCTGAATAGGTGTTGATGAAATGGACCCCCAAAGCTTTGTGATGAGATTCAACCATCAACCTAGATAAACCTTGGCCTTTAACCAATTTGGTGGGATTTATATCAAGATAAAATTCAAGGATCTTGGCAATCCACTTCCTCCTTCTTTCATCTATGTCAAGTTGAATGAGGATCTCCCTCACAGAATATGAAGGGACATATGCAATGAATTTTGAATGCAATACATAATATCTGAAATCTTTGAGAGATTTGACCAAAGCATAAGCATACATTTCCATGATCTCAAACTTTATTTCAACATCTCTTTGTGCTCTACTAAAAAATGAAATGCATTTCTCTAACCCTTCAACATTGTTTTGCAACAAAACAACTACTACTGTGTCAAATGAAGCAAAGAAGAAAATCAGAAAATCTTTGGAGTAATCATGACTGATGAGCACAGGTGCTTCAGTCAAGGCATTCTTTATTTGATCAAAAGAGTTGTGAGATTCAACGATCCATTTGATCTCATTCCCTTTCCTCAACATGTTTTTGATAAACTTTACCAACTCAAAAAAAATTGAAACAAACCTTCTCAAAAAATTAATTTTCTCCGAGAAAGACTAGACTTCTTTCATGGATCTAAGGATTTAAAAAGTTTGAATAGATTCTACCCTTCTTGTATCAATCTTTACTCCCTCAACTAACACAATGTGTCCTAACAATTTCCCCTCTTTCATGGAAAATAATGACGTTTTTGGATTTAAAGAGAAACCAAATTTTCTGCATTTCAATAAGACCCTTATTAAATGACCATAATGTTCTTTATCAGATTGTGAGAACACTATTATGTCATCCGAATAAATGACCACAAAATTGTCCTTCTCTCCAATAAAGGCTATGTCCATGGCTTGTTGAAAGGTCGCTCCTGCATTCATCAACCCAAAGGGCATCTTAGCATACATGAATGTACCGCAAGGAGTGCTGAAGGTTGTCTTCTCTCTATCTTCAGGAAAGACAGAGACTTGATTGTAGCCAAAAAATCCATCAATCATGGACATCCTAGATGCACATGTCACCCTTTGTAATATGCATTCCATCTTTGGTAAGGGGTAGTTGTTATTTTTAGAAATTATGTTCAAATTTTGGAAATCAACACATAGTTTGATTTCTCCATTCTTCTTTCTTACTGGGACCAAGTTGGCCACCCATGTAGAATACCTCAAAGGAATGATAATCTGGGCATCCAAAATATTTTTTACCTCTTTCTCCATAATGGGCAACAACATAGGATTTATTTGTCTTAACTTTTGGCTAAATGTCTTGGAGTCTTCCTTCAATGGGATCTTATTTTCAATGATACTTGTTTCATATGTTCTGAGATATTCATATGTCCATGAAAACACATCAGAAAACTCTTTTAACAATTCATCATATCCATCCCTTTGCTTTCTTGACAAGCTGATTGACAACTTGACAAATTTGGGATCCTCTTCTGTACCAATATTGTACTCAGTTACATCAACATCATCAGTTGAACCTTTAAACTTTATTTCCACGTCAGTCCCATCAAACAACCTTTCTAAAGGAACCATGATCCCTTCAGAATATGGTTTCTAGGCAGCTGAACAATATGATGATTGGCAATTTTATTTAAAAATACATCTGCATGAGGGTTACTTTCATAATCATGATCCTGATCAATATGTAAAGTAGAGAATGCATCAACAGACTCAAGAAACTTTTTGATCTTATTATCATCCTCAAACACCTTCGAATGTTGGACATTGTCAGGTATAAAGGGTCTATATTTCACCTCTACATCATATTTGAGTTTGGGTGCAAATGAGAATCTGAAATGGCTTGTTGAGACAGCTAAAGAATCAACCATAGTATTCTACTCTCTTGGAATAAATGAAATGTTGAAAGCTAGGAAGAAACTGTCAACTAGGTCCCATACTTAATTTTTGTAAGTCTTAAGCCTAGGGTTCTTGGTTTGATAAATATTTTTGATCTCATGAACAATTAGTTCTGCATCCCCAAATACTCATATATATTCAATCCCCATGTCATTTTCATCCCTTAAACCCAAAATAAGAGTTTCATACTCTGCCACATTGTTGGTAGTTTCAAATTCTAGTTTGCAGGACAAAAGTGTAGTTTCTTAACAAGGTGAAACAAAGACCACTCCAACACCAACACCTTCTTTAGAAGAGGCTCTGTCAAAGAACATATTCCAAACATAGGTAGTTGGAGCAGGTATTTCATAAAAATTAATGCGTTGCTTTCTGATTTCAAGTGGAGTTTCAGGTGCATTGGTGAGATGCAATATGTTGGATCCCAAATCAGTGTCAAAAGAAAAAATAGGATGGTTGGTGGGGTTTGATTCATCACTGATGATGTACGCAATATGCGCTTCCCTGTAAATTCTCCTTTGCTCACACTCAAACACACGAATGGTGTCGTATGAAAGGTACATCTGCAATGTCCCCCCTAGTCGCTTTATCCAAGATCTAGACAGGAGCATCCCAAACTTAGGGGGAACATCAACCACTATGATATCCATGACCACAGTCTTCATTGGCAACTGAAATAGAGAAACGTCTAGGTATTTTATAACCCCAAGGCACTTTACCTTCCTAGATTCGAAATAATATAGGTCGTGGTATGATTTTGTAACCTCCAACCCGAGCTCTTCCATGACAATCTTAGGCATAGGATTGTGAGATTCCCATGAATCCATAAAGAAGTTATGAAACACCTTATCATGGATGTTCAATGAAGTGTATAACGGAGGGTAGGAGTCATCTCTATCATCTACCAAAGGCCCTAATATGAAAGCTGGCCTTTCATCTTGGAGGTTAACTGAGTCCGTGGAGTAAGACGTAGGTTCGGGATGAAATTTTTTTGATAGGCACCTTTCGAAATCCTCATGCTTGACTAAATATAAGAGAGGTACAAGGATTCTAATATTTTGAATCTCATTCTCAACGGTATAATGGGAAGAAGGCTTCAGAATATCCTTCACCTCTAGGATAAGACTTTTGACCATTGGTGGGGGGCTTTGTGCCTTTCTTTCTTTTTTGTTGTATTCTATATATTTATCAAGTTTCTCATCTCTAGTAGGCTGCTTGGGAATGCCATTCTTTCCTTATTTCTTGTTGGATATGAGGTCATATCTATTCGTATCGCTGCTGGTATTTTCTCCTTTACACAACTCATTCATTTGATTACTCATGAGGGCCTCTTCGTATGCAGACTGAGTTAAATGAGGGGACAAAGAGGTATCTCCAAGGAAATGGATCTCAGGATCAATATCTTCTTCCTCTTCATCTTCATCAGTAACAAGGTTATTTTGGAGAGGAGTTTGGATTTTCTGATCATCTTTGTGCCTGTTTCTTTGATCTCTTTGGATGGTCCGAGGGGCATTAGTTGTTCTTTTGAAACTACCCCTATTATCATCATCTGGGGGATTCCTATAGCTCTTATTTCCTTCCAATTACAAAATTTCCACTTTAGCAGAAAGTGATTTTAGTAGCTTGGTTACTTCATCCGTTTGGGGGGGGGGTAGTAGAGGAACTAGAAGTTGGAGTTTCAAACCTACCTTTTCTTTTGTCTCTATCAGCCTTACTCCTAAGCTTGTCACCTACCAATATATTGGATTCTACTTCAAGGGATGCATATTGCATATGAGCCAAGGAGGTAGCTCTTATTTCTCTCAATAGGAGGAAAAAATCAAGGTCAAAAGCAATAGAATAAGTCATCTTGGTGGAGGTTTCTGTAGGTTTAATTTTAGCGGGAATCTTTTTATACATCTTATTAAATATTTTCGAGAAGTCTGAAATAGATTCCCCTTCTTCTCTCTTAAGTTCCCCTAATTATGTAATATAATAAAAGAGATCTTTTTTATTCCCCCAATGTCTTAAGAATGAATCATCCACAACAAAAATATCGTCAATAGATCTAGGAGGCAAGTCGATAAATCAATCCCTGGCATCACCATCAAGGCTCTGTCCAAAAAATCTCATCCACACATCTTCATTTTCAATGACTTGAATCTATGCAAATCTATAAAAGGATGCAAGGTGCTCTTTCTGCAGTCATGTCTCCCTCCCTGTGAACTGGGGCATGTACTTAAGGTAGTCCATGTGTAGGAGAGAATTCATAGGTTGAGGAAAAACCGGAGGGGTGTATCTAGCATCCAATATCTCAACCATCATGTTCCCAGGAGGATTAGCACCTGCCATTTGGATGTGAACTTGAGGAGAACCAAGAGGAGATGGAGTTTGGACAGGTGAAACTGGGGTTGTGCTTTTGGGAGAAAAAGGAAAAGGTTGAGGGTTAGGAGATAAAGATGAGGGTCTAGAGAGAACATAGGTTTCCCCTTTTGTAAATGAAACAACTCTAATAGGGGGAGGAGTGGGAAATCCTAGAGTGGGAAATCCTTCTAAGGTCCTGGGTATAAACCACTTCACAACTTCACGGGAGATAGGGGTGTCAAAACTCTCTCCTTCTAAAACAAGAATAGGAGGGGAGAAATCAACAGGAAAACTACCAAAATTCAAATTTCTTGAAACTACAACAAATGATATAACAAGAGAATAAGAAGCATCTACTGGAGTTTGTAAAGAGGGATTAAGAATATTACCAGGGTCACCTAGTACAACAGTTGAACTACCTTCCTGAGTGGTTTTTCCTTTTCTGATAATTTTCTTTGAGTCAACTTCAAGTGTGGCTAGAGGCAGATGTGGAGTAGACCTCGTGTGTTTGCCTTTTGGAGTCACAACTAAAACAATGGAGTTGAAACAGTGGAGTCGCCAGGTGCAAGATGAAATCTTCAATAGTACTGATATCTGATGCACCTTTCAGGATCAAAGCTTCTTTTTCATTCTATACCATGGAAATGCCTTAAATTTTTTCCCCAACAACAACACCATACATTTTAGCACTATAAGTCACCCTCAGATTGAATAGAAGGTAATCCCAGTACCCATCAGTTTATAAAGTAAATGTAAATGAGTTTTAGGTGCTCAAATGGAGAAGACTCAATGATAATAACATTCTAACTCAGAAATTTGGACTAGCATGCACAATCAATTGAGGTCTTGAATTAACTTCAGTTAGTAAGTTGGAGTAAAGGTGAGTAAAATGAAGGCTTTGGTGAGAAAGGTGTAGAGGTCTGCTATGGGCATTAGGTATTCAAGCAACCTAAGGAGGAAAACCTCAAACAAAAGATCCTCTTGGATTCAAATTTCAAGGAAAATGAAAGAAATAATAACAGTACTGTAATCAAACATTCATCATAATACAGTCACAACAATCCATGTGAATTAGTCATTCATGAACTCTCTTAGTATCAGAGGCAAATAAGATGGAGTAAGAGAATTTTCCTTAGATTAATCAAGAATCCTCAAATCAAGTACATAATGAGAGAAACAATGTTCTTCATCAAAATATTACAATAGTAAGGGATCCTAGCTCAACCATTCAACCATAACGAAATATAAGAACTACCTATATATACTAGAAATAATGCAACCACTAGGAATGCAATCGGACCCCTGCATTCAAAGTTTCCAGTCAGTGCCTACTATGCCATCCTTTGCAGGCCCTCTTATGTGATATGCAAGCTTGTTTTATTTATGTGCTTTGCAGGAAAATTCATCCCTCAGGAAACTTCGGATTGACAATCTCCCCCCACAGAAAATCTCAGTATGCTTTCCATTTATGGGGTAAGACAAGGTCTAAACTGTTGCCCCCATTTCCATTAACTACCTTCATCAGGATCAGGATGAGGCCTAACATCCATGAATTTTCCAGGCGATGCCCATGACTTCTTTGAGTCAATCCTGATGCCTTGAGGCCATGCAGATATTCGTTTGTGACCAATACGGGTGCTTTTGGCCTTTGGCGCAGCTCCTCTCCATCACTTCTTCTTCAATGTTACCTACGTCCATGACCCTACGAAATTGCATGATTAGGGGCCTGACCAAAGGTGGTTTGAAAGAAAACCTCTTTTGTCCCCGCAATTCACCATGAACTGCCATGTGTCCCTTTATAAAAACCACAGTTTTGATTGTGGCCCGCCCTTGAAAATTTAAAAATGTGCGCACCTCCTGATCCGACAATGGAGAGTGACCACATATATTGTGATCTAAGATGAGGGTTCCTATTCAATGGCCCAACTCTGGCACCTTTTAGATTGATGGACCAGATTTTCTCTTTTCAAATCGACGGTCGAGATCTGCTTCACAATTCGGGCTTTGGACCTTTCAAACTTAAAACTATATTTTCCCCAAGAAAAACCTCCAGAGCTAAGGATCTAATGACGCATGGCCCCTGGATTTGGATGAAAGAGATGCACTTTAGGATTTTGACTCTTCGGTAAATTTGACACTTCAGTGCTTTGGTACTTCGACACTTTTCTCATTTTAAAACTCCTGAAGTAAAACTCTCGGAGTGAAAGATCTCATGACATTTGGCATTCTGATTTGTACAGCCGAGATCCACTTCGGGTCTTCGGGAAAACCAAAACTCAAATATTACTCACTCTTCCATGGGATTTTACCCAGAGTTCTGGATCTGATGACACATGGCCCTTGGTGATCAACGACTATGATCTCCTTTGAGTCTCCAGTAAAAGAAAAACATCTGGAGTTAAGGATTTGATGATGCATGTCCACTTGAATCAGATGGTCGAGAATTACTTCATCACTTCAAGAATTTTCTCTGGAACTTTACTTCACACAACTCTACAACTCCATATACATGGGAGCCACTAATATGAACTTCATAGAGGATTTTTTCCATTGAAAACTTAGCTCGACTGTTTGTATTTTAAGCCCGAAATGAGCTTCTCTACATGTTGTGCTTCAAGCTGAAAATAGAATATTCTGGAAGATGTGCTTTGTGTCCATGGATGCAGCCATTGTGATTAAGGATTTGGAGAACTAACTATGGTCTGGGAAAACAAGGAGACCGAGGCATTTTAAACACAGAGGGGGGGAAACGAAAACGATTTTACAAGCCTAAGGGGGAAAATTTTATGACTTGGTCTACGAAAAGGAGAGTGACAGGGAAAAGTTACAGACTTACGTAGAAACCACACACCCACAAGAATCTAACAAGTTCATGTGATAACATTTACACAGACTATTATGAATTGAGGAATTCTAGGAAATGTAAATGTTGGAACAACAAACAATTTGATACACAGTAAATGTTGGTGTGGTGTTGGTGCTTTTTGGATTGTTTTTAGTACAAAGTTATGATTATTGATTACTTAATTTGTTTTATGAACAATTTACATTAACCTCCCTTCCATTCTCTCACTTTTCCGCACATTATGAATCCCCTTGCATTCCTAGATTCACTTTGCATGCCATGTTCTTAAAATTAAATTATAATTAAATGGAAACTCTGTATTATAGAAATTAAAGGATGAAACAGAGATGGGTTACAATTAATAGGTTTTATTATTACAAAAAAATTGTTTGTTTTATGATTTGTTGAGAAATAGTCTTGATTTTATCCCTTTCATTTTATCACTTTACTGTCAATACAACCCCCTCAGATATCCCAAAACCATTATTCACACCCTACTCATTTACAAGTATTAAACTATTTTTATGGATTGGATTGCATGGGTCTGATGTGTTGTTGAGCCAATCTTTGTTTCATATTTAAAGAGATGTCATGTATGGCTTGTTTGAGAAGCTATTTGTTGATAAACGTTGCATACATAAATGATCTTCTTCATCAGAGGAAGCCATGGCCGAAATAATAGGGGAAGAGGGAATTGGAATAGAGGCCCTAGAAGGCCAAGATTTTCGATACATTTTGATGCAGATCCACAAGAGTTAAACCATCTCTTCCAAGCTAGATTTTTCAACTGGATTGGACAAGGGGTAGTGCAACCTAGGACAAAAAGGCCTCCCTTCCAACCCTAGCATGATGATGTGAGCCACAAGGAGGGATGTGTTTGGTTGATTGACTAGTTGTGTTTATTTTTGTTAAGAAACTAGAGGGAGTCACAAGGGGTCCCACCAACAAGCTATTATTTATTAAAGACCCTTATTATTATTATCTTAAATTTTCCCCTAAACTAAAAATTAGTTCAGTTTTAGTTAACTTAACTAAAATAAGTAGTTGAACTAATTCAACTAATTTTGATTTCTTAAAGGAAAAAAGAGAAGGAAGAACAAGGGGAGAATAGAAGGAGAAAACATACTAAGGTATACTCTTGAGTTTTATTGAGATAGTTCAGTTTTCATTCATTCCTTAATTTATTAAAAGCCTAATTCTCTTTTATGAAAACAGGGTCCTATTGTAGACACCAAGATTCAAGGCTGAATTACATCATTTAGGCACTTGTTTTTCAGTGGTGTTGATCTATCTTTGATAGTGTGTATAGACTTGTCTATTTATGAATTAAATTTCATGACTGGTAAAGGGTATTGTGCAGAGTCGAGTGGAAAACAATCTGTGTCAAGTTGATCCATCTTTTAAAGTTCATTTTTTTACTTTCTATCAGAATTCCTTTTGTATGGTTTTCATCGGGGACATCCAAGTTTGACTTTGGTCCAAACTCCCTCAGGGATATTTGTAAAGAAAACAATTCTTTTGATTTCTTGGAATGAAATAAGAAATTGTTATTATGTCTCATCTATGTTAAATTGTGACTTAGTATTTTTTCTTTTGTCTCAACATTTACTTTTTCATCTGTTATATTCAAAAAAAATATCAAAATTTTGAATTTTACAACAATCTTTTATTTAAAAAAATCAGCCTAAGCCCTTGTAACTAATACTTGCGGATCAGGAAACTTATTTTGAGGCTATAAACATAGGGTTATATTCCCGTCTATATTGCCTTAGTCTAGCAAGATCTGAAAATGTTTGAGTAAGATTATTTCATATATTTTCCTCAACATTTATTTGGAAACCATACTGGGGAGATCTTCCATATCTATCTGGTTGATTTTTATGCTTGATTATCATTGAATAAGTCTACTTTTTTGATATTGATTCTTTGATTGTTTCATTTCTTAATGACTGTTCCTCTTGCAAGGCAGCCTAATATTGAGCCCGGTCTTCAAAGTCAGATCAACATTGCTTTAAACTTGTTTAATACCATCTTAGATACTACTAATACATGGGTTGATATGAATCACTCATGGGCAACAATTGAAAAAGACATAAGTGCCCAAGAACCTTGGGAAGATAGGAAAAGACAACTTAGGAATCAACCATAGCTTTCTTTTTCCTTCAATTTTGATCTTCTTTTCATGTCCTTAGACCCTGATTTTTCTAGGAGAGGAAGAGGTTTATCATCAGAAATTAATCCTATTATTGAGATAGGAATAAGGAACATTATGTTATCAACCCATTAAAGTTCTCTAAGGAGAACCTTGTCTGATTCATCGAGTTCGTCTTTCTCTCCCTTACTTATCATTCACAAGATGACTTCTAGTGGTGCCTCTGGTGGCACTGGAGGTTCTTCTTCATATCAACCTTCAACTTCTATAGTGATTTGTAGCTTATATAGCCACCAAGTCCCTCTCCAATCTACCACAAACCCCACCAAAGTCATTAAAAAGTATGGGCTTTTTCAGTTTGAAGAAGATGTTAGGACCACTCCGTGGCATGTTTCCCCCCCTCTTAACCTAGCACTGACTACTCGTCCTCTTCCTAAGTTCAAAGAGAATCTCCTTAGGTTTTCAAGGAATAACACTGTCACTATGAATGAACACTTTGTGGCATTTTCTAATGCCTGTCACAACATAGGAGCCAATGACAATGATACTTGTATGTGCTTATTTGTGAATTCCCTTGAAGGGAAGGCTGCAACAGATTTCTTCGATCTCCCTCCTATGATTTTATCTACTTGGGATGAGTTCATCTATTGGTTCAAATATACCTATGGGAAATTAAAAATACCAACCGAACTATTATGGGAATACAATAACATCGCTTATAAGGATGGTGAGATTATCAAGTCCTTCAACTTACGTTTCACCAAGTTATACAATAAAATATCTGAACTCATTCAAACTCAGAACCAAGCCGCTTCATGAATTATTATAATTCATTACCTTCCCTCTATCATCACAGGCTTGAGGAAAAGTCCATTGATAACCTCGGTTCTTTTCTGCATACTTGTTTAGAGTATGAAGAACAACTTGAAAGAACAAGTCTTCCTAAGGGAGGCTTAGTTAAACAGACAGACATGTCTACCTTATTAAAACTTGTACAAGACATGAATAATCGAATGATAGTGTATGAGAGAAAAGGAAATGTCTCCTCTCTTACCCCTATATCTTCATCTTCTTCTGCACCCCCCTTTAGAAATCCAAATGAAAATAATTTTCAGCCTAAGGCTATCATGCCTCATAGTTGGTGTAAATTTTGCAAGGAACACCATGAGGAAAGTGCATGTGAGGTAAAGAAGAATTCGAGAGATAAAATATTTGGTAAGAGACTTGAAATTACCATTGTTTTCCTAGACTTGGCAGAGACAGAAGATGTCATGATCATAAATACTAGGAATAAATCCTATGCTCCCAAAAGCAAATATGATCCTCCTCGCACTTCTTCTAGCCCAAGATCATCCTCACTAGTTGCTATTGTTCAGGTTCCTAAGGATAATGACATTCAAGGAAATACCTCCCCTCTCCCCTCTTCCAAATACAACATTCTAAATCAGTTGTCCAACATGAAAGCATATGCAACCCTTCTGGACATGGTTGTCGTCCCTGAACAACATAAGCATCTAAAACAATTTATGGAAGAAAAATATTTCGTTGTATCCAAAATCTCTGAAGAGATAGATGAGGAGGATTCCTATGTAAATAAGGTAGGTGTACATAACTTTAGATACCCTTTAAAAAAAACCCGATTTTATATTTTTGTAAAGATTATGGATAAGAGTTCCCATTGTTTCCTCATTGACGGCGGTTCGGTCCCAAGTGTAATTTCAAATATAATTATGGAAGATATAGGATATTCTTGTACAAATGAAAACACCAGAAGCATTCTCTCTTATAATAGTCTACAACAAATGACCATAGGTGAAATCAAGGACGTGCGCTTGGTTTTGTGAGTGCACTCTGAAATAAGGACAATCCTTAATAAGCAGGTAATCGATATGCCAGTAAGTAACTACTTGATCATCCCAGGAAGAAATTGGCAAGCTTTGACAGGTGGGTACCTCTCACTCGATGAGGCACACTTATCTGTTCCTCAGAATAGTAAAAACATCATAGTCCTTAGAGAGGGAAGAATTGCACCTCGCATAGAAAGTGTCCAACAACCTAATGTAAATTATATCAAGGAGGACCTAGGAGTGTATTCCATATTTTTCGAGGAAGACAACACTACCTTGGAAAAAATCAAATTAGACGATAGGATGTGGCATATGCACTTTGACGCTTCATTCTCTAATGAAGGAAATAGAGCAGGTATTATCTTGTACTCTCCTGTGGGAAAAATTCATAACTTTTCCTATAGGTTAGAGTTTTCTTGCAGAAATAATTTCACTGAATTCGAAGCATTACTGTTAGGCATTGAAAATTCCTATAATCTAGGTTGTGGTCACCTTACATGTTTTGGGGATTGTGAGATATTTGTGAACCTTCTACGTAAGATATAATCTTCTAGCAACAAGTTCATGAAACACTACAACAAAACTTTTTGGGCACTTATATCGAACCTACTAACTTTCAACATCGCTCATGTTAAAAGGGAATTGAACTCAATGGTTGATCGATTAGTTGTTTTTGTACCCTCTCCTAATTGATAACTTCTGCCACAAAGACCTGGTTGTACTTTTCAATCTTTGTACAACCCACATATCCCTGACAATATAGAATCATGGTAGGTCTTCCCTAGTGATGAAATCATCTATGCTTTCATTCAAAATGAACCTTATAAGCGTAAGTAAATGATATCAATGGAATATAAAAATATTCCTAAAGGCTTGAGTCCTCTAGAAAGTTCATTTTCATCAGGTGATGTAGGAAAAAAAGAGAAACATAAATAGGAGGAGTCAACAAGGAATGTGGGTGAAACCATTTCCTTGAACATTGGAACTCTCAAGTCTCCAAAGAATGTTAAAAAAGGTGCCCAATGTTCTGATGAAGAAAAATTGAAATTCACCAGACTGCTTGATGAATATCAATATGTTTTTGCTTGGTCTTATGAGGATCTTCGTGGTTTTGATCCTTCTCTTATACAACATGCCATTCCTATCAAGAAGGGCATAAAATCAGTTAGGAAAAAACAAAGACCCATTAACTTTGCGTTGGAAGAAACTATTTGAAAGGAGTTGGAAAAACTCTTGAAGGTCAGGATCATCTTTCTGGTTAATTATTCATAATGGGTTTCTAATTTGGTTCTCGTTCGGAAAACAACTAGTCAAATAAGATTATGCATAGATTTTTGCGCATTGAATTGGGCCAGTATAAAATATCACTTTCCTCTCCCTAATATGGAAATGATTTTGCAGCAAGTTGCGGGGTCACAGATGATGTCCTTACTTGACGATTTTGCTGGTTACAATCAAATCAAGGTAAAAAGGGAAGATAAATATAAAACCACTTTTATTACTCGTTGGGGCACTTTTTCTTATGAACATATTCTTTTTGGCTTATCTAATGCAAGTGCCACTTTTCAAAGAGCTATGAAAATATATTTTGACTATTTGATCGACAATATTATTCAGATCTATCTTGATGATTTAATTGTGTACTCTAAAAACCGATAAGATCATTTTGGTCATCTTAAAAGAGTTCTCATGTGATGCAGGAAATTTGGCATTTCTCTAAATCCTTCTAAGCCTATCTTCGACATTACCAAGGGAAAGCTCCTTGGACACATTGTCTCTAATTCAGGAAGAAGCATTGATCCTGAAAGGATTGTTGCTATCCTAAATTTGCCTACTCCCACTTCTAAGAAGGAGGTTCAAGATTTTATGGGGGTTATTAACTTTGTCTGTAGGTTTGTTCCTGATTTTGATGTAATGGTAAAGCCAATTCATAATCTGCTTAAGAAAGATCGTCCTTTTTCATGGACAGATGATGTTGAAAATGATTTTGCAGGGATCAAGAAAGAAATCAGTTCCACATCGGTTCTCGTGAAGCTCTATTTTGAGAAGGAATTTATGATATATACTAACAGCACAGAGGAAGCAGTTTCTGCGATCCTCATGCAGGGTGATGACCATAGTAATGAAGAACCAGTGGCTTACATGAGTCAAAGCTTGTGTGATGATGAGTTTAAATATTTTTTTATTGAAAAACATTCTTTCGCTCTTCTTAAAGCTTTTGAAAAATTTCGCCACTCCATCTTAGGTAAGCATACGTTGGTAGAAGTCCCTTTACCCACTGTCAAGTTTTTTCTCTGATAGACTTATGTTTTAGAGAAGCTTGCACATTGGATTGCCAATATATAGGAGAATGATTTACCTATAGTGACTTCTAACACCATCACGGGATGTGACTTAGCCCTTCACTTAACTCAACATGCTAAAAATAGAGAAGAAATTGATGAACATGATAGTTCTCTATCAACATTGTTCTACATTGATAATCAAATCCTTCATGTTACTGAACATCCTTGGTATAAAAAATTGGTTTACTATTTGCAAAATCAAAGATGTCCAGATAACTTAGAAACTCATCAAAGAAGAAGGCTTTGTCTCGAATCGGCTATGTACGTCATTATAGGAGACTTATTGTTTATAATATTTGTCGATGATATGTTTCTTCGTTGTGTAAAACATGAGGAAGCACATAAAATGTTGCAAGAAACTCATGGTTCTCCAAATTTCGTTGTTCACGTAGGAGGACATTTTTATGCTAAAACCATTTCTTTTAAGATTATCAAAAAATGATACTATTCGCCTTCAATCTTTCACGATTCTTATGATTTTTCCAGATCTTGTGACAAGTGCCAAAAATTTGCTAGTAAGGAATGCCTTTCAACCATGTTGTTACAACCTGTCCTCCTAGACTTTCATTTTTCAAAATGGAGTTTGGAATTTATCTGTCCTATTAATCCTCCATCTTCAGTAGGACAAGTCTTTATCTTGACAACCACAAAATATTTTACAAAATGGGTTGAAGTTGTCCTACTTAAACATTTGACATATGAGCAGGTGATTTCTTTCCCTCAAAATAATGTTTTTTCCATATTTGGTCTTCCTTTGGAAATTATTATGAACAATGGTCCCTCTTTTATTTCTGCTAAGATGACCCAATTTTTAGCTAAGTTGGGGGTTAAACATTTTACCTCATTATCGTATTACCCCCAAGGGAATGGGAAAGCCGAGTCTACCAACAAGAATCTAGTGATAATTATCAAAATGCTCATTGAAGATAAGCCACGTCAATGACACACTCTCCTTACTTACGTCCTTTGGGTATATCAAACTACCACCAAGGTGAACACTGGTTGCACTCCTTTCCATATTGTTTATGTTTAAGAAGCCATTCTCTGTACTGAGCTAGAACTTTCCTCCTTAAGGTTAATGATATAGGTCAAAGAATTAAATTCTTCTGAAGTTTCTCAAAGGATGAATGCACTCCTAGATTTAGAGGAGCAAAGGAAGTTTTCCTTGGGTAATATAAAGAGAAGACAACAGACAGTTAAAAAATATTTCAGCAAGAGTGTCAAATATGTCAAATTTTAAGTCATTGAGAAGGTATTATTGTGGGATTTAGCTCATGCTGATAGAGGAAGACATTCAAAGTTTCAAAAATTATGGTTGGGTCCTTTTAAGATTGTTTTTGTCCTGGGTGAACATTCTTACATTCTAAAGTATTTACAGGAGCGATTGTTTTCCTACAACACTAATGGTTCTCACTTAAAACATTACGTGGAACCAACTTGAAGAGTTTAACATTGTTTGGATTGTTTCTATATTTTAGTAATTTTTCAATTCTGATTTCATATTAGTAGTTTTCCATTTCTGCTATTTTCATTTCAGTTATTTCATTTTTGCTCATTTCAATTTTTCTATTTCATTTCTTTTATCACATTTCTTGCCTTTTGTTCTTTTGATTTCAATTTTTGTCAAAAATAAAATGTTGGATCAGTTTTTCCACGACACTTCTGCAAACTATTGTTAATCAATAACAATCAAGATTGCATGGTTGTTATGATGTCCCGCCTAAAGGAATCATTGAATTTGTTATCTTGTTTCATTGTTGTTTTATGAGATAGTTGGTTACATATCGCTTCTGCTTTTCACTTCTTCATCCATTTCTATATTCAAAAGAGTAATTTCAGAAGAAAAAAATTCTCCTTGAAGTCAAGAGAAAATTTTTGTTGATTGATTATGCTAATAGGGGTAAACCCCCTCATACTTAACACTTTCCATGAGTTATTCCCAAATTCCTGATCATTTTTCCATTAAATCCGCTCACTTCCACTTGTGGCATAATCATTTTATTTATAGGTTCTTGATCTGATGTTACTTGGTCTACGAAACCTAACACTCTGAGTTCTTAATCTGTTGGAACAAATTTCCCTGTGGAGTCGCCAGTTTGTTGACGATTAAAATCACAACGATGAATTCTGCACGCAAAGTATTGCTAAAGCCCTATTATTTAACTATTCTAATAATATAATACTTGTAGGTGGGACCCCCTTGTAGACTGGAGGTGAAAGGATAGATGTATCACACATTTTTATGTTGTTGTTTTGATTTTTCTTACACATTCCTACATGGTTGAAAATGTGGTTTTGGTTTCATTTGACATAGTAATAGGTTGATGATGCATTTTATGGAATGCTTCTACGATTCAAATCATTTTTGTTATGATGGGCATGTATTTACAGATGCTATGATTTGGCCATGTCACTAATCATTGTGATCAATTACCTAGCCACATATATACAAGAGATATATTAGTGATAACATAATCAAAACAAAGAAAGAAAACCTATGAAAAAAATCTTAAAGGAAAAGAAGTTATGTTTGAGCTATGATAAAGGGTTATATGCAAATGGAAAAGTAAAGCGATGTTAGTGTTAGTCCTAACTATTATGCTATGGTTGGTTAGTGGCTATGAGATTTTCATTAGATTTGATTTGGGCGCATATAACATTCAAATATTTGCTATGGAATGGAAAGATGGAAAATGTTAACGTGTAAATGTTAGTGGGTGGCGCATTACACAATGGGATATCATCGTAGATTTCAAATGTTTGGGCATTGAATACATGGTTTAATTGATTGGTGAATGTTTGGCTTTATTGTACATCAAATTGAATAGGCCAGGAGATGGAAGAAACATGCATTTACTGCACATCACTCCATACTCTCCTTATCGGTCGTCACCCTCGCATTGTTCCTTGTTTCGTTTTCGATCCGTTGGTTGTGAAGATCCACATTGCAGGCTCTTGGGAATAAGAAGTCTCAGCCAATTCTCCCTTTTAAGCTTTTTGTTACAGGTATGGTTATTTTTCTCTCCATCCATGAAATATTTTCTGTGTATGAACAAATAATGTCTTAGTGATGCTTGGATTTGTGTGTTCCTAAGAATTTTGACTGTGTAAATGCGTGTTCTATCTCTCTATGATGACTGCAACATGTTTCGGATTGCAAGAAAAAGAATTGGGTTTTGTTTAAGTTTTTTATTGAATGGTTTCTCAGTTGGTTTAATATCGTGATGGTTCTCTATGGATAATAAGTGAATGTGGTACATATCGCTCTATATTAATGGTGGAGAGTTTCGTTCTGTGTATTACCATTAGTTATCTTCATTCCCACACAATCATTATTGTAACCCTTATTTTGTTACATTCAAATGACCAATAGTTGTTGTGTTATTTCTTCAAACCCCGAGTCATGGTCGTTGGTTCATTCTTATTTTCTTTTCATCGAAGTATCACAAGACCCGGACTTTTTGTGGCCACAACATTCACATGTAATGTATGGTTGTGGGATGATACAAGTTATATATCGGCATTATGATGTGTGCATCCTCACTGGTATTGCTGTCAGGTTGTTCAGCTCTTAGGTAAATGGATAGAGATGTTATATCTCTTTATGTTCTTTTAACAACTATCACTATTTAGTTAAATTTTCCTCTCCTCTGCAAGTGTTAAATGAACTATGAGCATTGGGTTATTATCTGCTTGCCTTTGTTATCATCGGGTGTTAATCATTGGTCTTGTCCAGGGTTTGGAGTAATAAGGGGATTGTGTGGCTCATTGTTGTATATTGTTTTAGGGTATTCTTCCTATGATTGATAAGTCTCAGAAGACCTCCAGCTCTCTCTGTCATGGTTAAAAGATGAATGTGCTCTTGTTGTCTCCCTGCATTTAATTCTAATAGATCCGATTAGATTTCCAACTGTCTTTGCTCCCTTCGAGCACTTTTTTGGTTGTCAAATATGAGTTTATCAATGGAATGGTTATGGAGGATTTTCTCGAGTTGTTGTCTCATATTTCTATGATAAAATTGGTTGAAAATTTATAGGTGCTTGCATACAGTTGAGAACTATATTCTTTCATTATGGTGCTTTTAATAGTGTGGTCTCCATTGAAATTGGAAACACATGTGTGTTTTTCTCAGCTCGATCAGGGTTATGACTAATTTTAAAAATGGTTCATGTGTATAATTGCATATGTTTGCTTTGTATATATTATTGGATCATCGTACGGATTATCAATGGTTTTTAAAGGAAGTTATATCAATAGTGATAAGGTTAAGGTTTTATGTTTACTCTAGTTTCATTGCAAAATCTTATTGATTGATATGATGAAAACTGTGTGTAATCGAGAATATTTTGGAAGTTTGTTCGTATTTGATAAATAAAGGACCTATGTATATTTTAATTGGTCCCAATTGTAAATTGGTAGACAATGGATGTTTATTATTATAGTGATGCATTATGGGATAGAGGTCGAGCATATTGTTGTGCACTTTCTTTAAATTCTTAAAAGGAAAGAAAATAAATAAAATACCAGTGTTTTCTTATACGAGACTATTGAATGGAATTTTTTTTTGGTTATGACTTATGGTTACACAGATTGTTATGAATTGAGGAATTCTGGGAAATTGAAATGTTGGAACAGTAAAAAATTTGCTACACAATAAATGTTGGTGTGGTGTTAGTGTTTTTTGTATTGTTTTTCATACAGAGTTATGATTATTGATTACTTAATTTTTTTTATGAACATTATCCATTAACTTCCCTTCCATTCTCTCACTTTTTCACATATTACGAATCCCCTCACATTCCCAGATTCACTTTGCATGCCCTATTCTTAAAATTAAATTATAATTAAATGGAAACTTTGTATTATAGCAATTAAAGGATGACACAGAGATGGGTTACAACTTATAGGTTTTGGTATTACAACACAGTTGATTGTTTAATGATTTGTTGAGCAGTAATCATGATCTACTCCCTTTCATTTTATTACTTTTCACTCAATACAACCCCCTCAGATATCCTAGAACCCTTATTCACCGCCTTCTCATTTACAAATATTAAACGATTTTTATAGATTGGATTGCATGGGTCTGATGTGTTGCTGAGCCAAACTTTGTTTCATATTTAAAGATATGTCATGTATGGTTTGTTTAAGAATCTAGTTTCTAATAAACATTGCATACATGAATGATATTATTTAGCAGAGGAAGCCATGGATGAAATAATAGGGGAAGAGGGAATTGGAACAAAGGCCCTATAAGGCCAAGAGTTTCGATACATTTTGATGCAAATCCACAAGAGTTAAACAAGATCTTCAAAGATAGATTTTTCAACTGGATTCGACAAGGAGTAGTATAACCTAAGCCAGAAAGGCCTCCCTTCCAGCCCCAACATGTCCTTGATGTCCCAGTTCCCCCTCATGTCTCATTACAACCTGAATTCCCTGAAAATGAAAGATGGCAATAGATTGTTCACCCAACAATCTCCCAACATCGTGGCTGGCCCAATTTGTCTCTACTTGCTCCTCCTCCATCGATTAACCCAATTGTCCATATTTTCCCTACACACTCACCTGTACAATATGCCCACACAAGAAAGAGACTAAAAACCAAAGGCCTCCATGCACATGATAAAGGAAAATTTGTTGCTTTCCCCTCCTCTCCCTCAAGTGATTCAACCAAATCCATTTCATATTGTATGCACTCGAGAGATGATTTCTCTCATGTTATCAGTGAGATCAACCATAAAGGCTCCAAACGGCCTAATTTAGAGAAATCAAAGCGATGCAACAAAAACAAAGGGAAAATTGCCTCCCAAAGTGGAAAATATGGTTTTTGAGTATATTTATTTATTGATTGTTGAGAACAGTTGAATGCTGAAGTTTTTGGACAACATACTATTTTTGGATATTTTGGATGTTATATTTATTGGATATGGTTTAAAATATCATTGATATTAATTTTCAAATTATGAGAATGATAATGGGAGACACAAGGAGGGATGTGGTTGGTTGTATGACTAGTTGTGTTTATTTTTGTTAAGAAACTAACAGGATTCACAAGGGGTCCCACCTACTAGCTATTATTTATTAAAGACCCTTATTATTATTATGTTAAATTTTCCCCTAAACTAAAAGTTAGTTGAGTTTTAGTTAACTTCACCAAAATAAGTATTTGAACTACGTTAACTAATTTTGATTGATTAAAGGCAAAAAGAGAAGGAAGAACAAGGGGATAATTGAAGGAGACAACATACTAAGATATGCTCTTGAGTTTTACTGAGATAGTTCAGTTTTCATTCATTATTTAATTTATTAAATGCCTAATTTCTTTTATTACAACAGGGTCCTATTGTAAACAACAAGATTCAAGGTTGAATTACATCATTCAGACACTTGTTTTCAAAGGTTTTGATCTTTCTTTGATAGTCTGTGTAGACTTTTTTGTTTACGAATTAAATTTCATGACTGATAAAGGATATTGTGTAGAGTTGAGTGGGCAACAATATTTGGCAAGATGATCCAGCTTTTAAAGTTCAGTTTTTTACTTTTTGTTAGAAGTCCTTTTGTATGGTTTTCGTCGGGGACATCTAAGTTTGACTTTGGTCCAAACTCCCTTGGGGATTTTTGTAAAGAGAACAATTCTTTTGATTTCTTCGAATGAAATAGGAGATTGTTATTCTGTCTCATCTATGTTAAATTGTGACTTGGTATTTTTTCTTTTGTCTCCACATTTACTTTTCCATTTGTTATATTCATAAAATTATATAAAAATATTGAATTTTACACCAATATTTTATTTATAAAAAAAACATCCTAAGCCCTTGTAACTAATACTTGTGGATTAGGAAACAAATTTTGAGGCTATAAACATAGGGTGATATTACCGTCTATCTTTCCTTAGACAAGAAAGATCTGAAAATGAATGAGAAAGATTATTTCATATCTTTTCCTCAACATTTATGTCACAACCATACTGGGGAGATATTCCATATCTCTCTAGTTTATTTTTATTCTTGATTATAATTGAATATATCTACTTTTCGGATATTGATTCTTTGACAGTTTCATTTCTTATTGACTCTTCTTGTTGCAAGGCAGACTAATATTAATCTCGGTCTTCAAGAACATACCAACATCGCTTTAAAATTGTTTAATACCATATTAGATACTGTTAATACCTGGGTTGAGATGAATCGCTCATGGGAAACAATTGAACAAGGCATAAGTGCCCAAGAACATTGGGAAGCTAGGAAAAGACAACTTAGGAATCAACCATAGCCTTCTTTTTCCTTCAGTTTTGATCTTCTTTTCATGTCCTTAGACCCTCATTTTTCTAGGATAAGAAGAGGTTTATCACTAGAAATTAATCCTATTGTTGAAATAGGAAGAAGGAACATTGTTTTATCAACCCAACAAAGTGATCTAAAGAGAACCTTGTCTTATTCATCTAGTTGGTCTTTCTCTCCCTCACCTATCATTCACAAGATGGGATCTAGTGGTGGCTCTGGTGGTATTGGAGGTGCTTCTTCATCTCGATCTTCAACTTTTTCATTTATTGGTAGATTATATAGTCACGAAGTCCCTATCCAATCTACCACAAGCCCCACCAAATTCATTAATAAGTATGGGATTTTTCAATTTGAAGAAGATGCTACAACCACCATGTGGCATGTTTCCTCCCCTCTTAACCTGGCACCTGCTACTCGTACACTTCCTAAATTCAAAGCGCATATCCATAGGTTTTTAGGGAATAACACTGTCACTATGAATGAACACTTGGTGGAATTTTCTAATGCCTGTCACAACATAGGAGCCAATTACAACAACATTTTATGCACTTATTTGTGAATTCCCTTGAGGGGAAGGTTGTGATCGATTTCTTCGATCTCCCTCCTAATATTTTATCTACTTGGGAGGAGTTAGTATATTGGTTCAAATATACCTATGGGAAATCCAAAAGCCTAGTTGAGAAGTTACAAGAATACAATAACATTTCTTATAAGGATGGCGATACTATCAAGTCCTTCAACTTATGTTTCACCAAGTTATACAATAAAATCCCTGAACTCATTCGACCTCATAAACAAGCCTCTCTCATGCATTATTATAATTCATTACCTTCCCCCTATCATCATAGGCTTGAGGAAAAGGCCATTGATAACCTCGTTTATGCTCTGCATACTTAATTAGAGTATGAAGAACAACTTGAAAGAACACATCTTCCTAAGGGAGACTCAGTTAAACATAGAGACATGTCCTCCCTCTTACAACTTGTACAAGAAATGAATAATCAAATGATATCATATGAGAGAAAAGGAAATATCTACTCTCTTACCCCTCAACCTTCATCTTCTTTTGCACCCCCCTTTAGAAATCCAAATGAAAATAATTTTCATCCTAAGGCTATCATGCCTTGTAGTTGGTGTAACTTTTGCGAGGAACACCATGAGGAAAGTACATGTGAGGTAAAGAAGAATTCCATCGATAAAATATTTGGTAAGAGACCTGAAACTACCATCATTTTCCTAGAATTTGCAAAGCCAAAAGATATGATGATCATAAATACTAGGAGTAAATCCTATGCTCCCAAAAGAAAATATGATCCTCTATGCACTTCTTCTAGCCCAAGCACATCCTCACCAGTTTCTATTGTTCAGGTTCCTAAGGATATTAACATTCAAGGAACTATCTCCCCTCTCTCCTCTTCCAAATAAAACATTATAAATTAGTTGGCCAACACCAAATCACATGCAACCCTTCTGGGCATGGTTTCCATCCTTGAACAACAAAAGCATGTAAAACAATTCATGGAAGGAAAATATTTCATTGTATCTAACCTATATAAAAAGATACATGAGGGCCCGCATGGGTGTAGACGGATTGGCAAGTGTCATGTAAATGGAAGGAAATTTGTAAAAATGAAGTCTCATGTTTGATTCTCACCCGGATTTACTCGTGCGCCATTCTTGTGGGCTGGGTGGTTGCACCTGGGGTTATAGTGGTAGCCGACGGGGATCAACCTCGTGTCACGTGAGTTCGAGAACCGTCAGTTGTCGATTCCCTCAGTACAAAAATAAATAAATAAATAAATAAATAAAAAGATACATGAGGAGGATTCGTCTGTAAATAAGGTGGGTGTACATAACTTTAGATACCCTGTAAAAAACCCATTGTTTTATATTTTTTTAAATATCATGTATAAGATTGCCCATTGTTGTCTCATTGATGGCGGTTTGCACCCAAGTGTAATGTCAAAGTTTTTTATGCAAGAGATAGGGTTGTCTTGTACAAATTAAAAATCCAGAAGAATTATCTCTTATAATAGTATACAACAAATGAACATAGGTGAAATCAATGACATGACCTTGGTTTTGTGCACGCACCCTAAAATAAGGAGAACCCTTAATATTCAGGTAATCGATATACCAGTAAGTAACTACTTGATCATCCTAGGAAGATATTGGAAAGATTTGAAGGGTGGGTACCTCTCACTCGATGAGACACACTTATCTATTCCTTGGAATGGTAAAAATATCATAGTCCTCAGAGAGGGAATAATTTCACCTTACATAGAAAGTGTCCCATAGCCTAACGTAAATTATAATGAGGAGGACCTAGGAGTGTATTCTATATTTTTCGAGGAAGAAAACACTACCTTGGAACAAATCAACCTAGATGATTGGATGTGGGATATGCACTTGAATGGTTCATGATCCAATGAAGGAAACATAGCTAGTTAGAGTTTTCTTGCACAAATAATGTCACAGAATTTGAAGCATTACTATTAGGCATTGAAAATGCCTATAATATGGGTTGTGGTCACCTTATAGTTTTTGGGGATTCTGAGCTTGTTGTGAACCTTGTACGTAAGATATACTCTCCTAGCAACAAGTTAATGAAATGGTACACCTAAAATATTTGTCACTTATCTTGAACCTACTATATTTCAACATCACTCATGTTATTAAAAAGGGAATTGAACTCAATGGAAGATTGGTTAGTTGTTTTTACAATCTCTCCTAATTAGCAACTTCTTCCACAAAGACCTGATTGTACTTTTCAATCTATGTATTGTCCCCATATCCATGAAAATATAGAATCATGGTCGGTCCTCCATAGTGATGCAAGCATATGTTCTTTCATTAAAAATGAACCTTATAAGCCTAACAAAATTATATCAATGGAAGGTAACAAGATTCCTAAAGGCTTGACTCCTTTAGAAAGTTCATTTTCATCGAGTGATGTAGGAAAAAAAGAGAAACATAAATAAGAGGAGTCAAAAAGGAAAGTGGTTGAAACCATGAACATTGGAACACCCGAGTTTCCAAATAATGTTAAAATAGGTTCCCAATGTTCTGATGAAGAAAAATTGAAATTTGCTAGACTACTTGGTGAATTTCAAGATGTTTTTTCCTGGTCTTATAAGGAATGTTTGTGATTTTGATCCTTCTCTTATACAAAATGCCATTCCTATCAAGGAGGGAATAAAACCAATTAGGAAAAAGAAAAGACCCATTAACCCTGCACTGGAAGCAACTATACGAAAGGAGTTGGAAAAACACTTGAAGGTGGTAATCATCTTTCGGGTTAAGTATTCAGAATGGGTTTCTAATTTGGTTCTCGTTCAAAAAAAAAATGGTCAAATCAGATTATGTGTATATTTTCACGCATTGAATCGGGATAGTATAAAAGATCACTTTTCCCTCCTTAATATGGAAATGATTTTGTAGCAAGTTGTGAGGTCACAGATGATGTCCTTACTTGACGGTTTCTATGGTTACAATCAAATCAATGTAAAAAGGCCAGATAAATATAAAAACACTTTTATTGCTCATTGGGGAACTTTTTCTTATGAATGTATGCCTTTTGCCTTATCTAATGGAGGTGCCACTTTCCAAAGAGCTATGCAAATAGATTTTGATTATTTGATCAACAAGATTATTCATCTTGATGACTTAACTGTGTACTCTAAAAACCGATCAGATCATTTTGGTCATCTTAAAATATTTCTCATGCGATGCAGTAAATTTGGCATTTATCTCAATCCTTCTAAGTCTATCTTCGGTGTTACCAAGGGAAAGAACCTTGGACACATTGTCTCTGATTCAGGAATAAGAATTGATCCTGAAAGTATTGTTTCTATCCTAAATATGCCTGCTCCCACTTCCAAGAAGGAGGTTTAATATTTTATGGAGTTTATTAACTTTGTTCGTAGGTTTGTTCCTGATTTTGTTGTAATGGTCAAGCCAATTCATAATCTTCTTAAGAAAGATCATCCATTTTCTTGGAAAGATGATGTCCAAAATCCTTTTGTAGGGATCAAGAAAGAAATCAGTTCTGCATCAGTTCTAGTGAACTTAGATTTTGAGAAGGAATTTATGATATATACTAATACCACAGAGGAAGTAGTTTATGCTATCCTCATGTGGGATGATGACCAACGTAACGAAAAAACCAGTGGATTACATGAGTCAAAGATTTTCTGATGATGAGTTTAAATATTCTTTTATTGAAAAACATGCTTTCTCTCTTGTTAAAGCTATTGAAAAATTTCGCCACTTCATCTTAGGTAAGCATACATTGGTAAAATTACCTTTACCCGCTGTGAATTTTTTTCTCTCACAAAATTATCTTTCCAGGAAGCTTGCACATTAGCTTGCCAAGATCTAGGAGAATGATTTAACTATCATGAATTCTAGCACCATCATGGGACATGACTTAGCTCTTCACTTAGCTCAACATGATGAAACTAGTGAAGAAACCGATGAACGTGATAGTTCTCTATCAACAATGTTCTACATTGATAATCAAATCCTTCCTGTGTCTAAACATCCATGGTATAAAAATTTGGTTTATTATTTGTAAAATCAAAGATGTCCAGATAAATTAGACACTCATCAAAGAAGAAGGCTTCGTCTCGAATTTGCTAGATATGTCATTATAGGAAACTTATTTTTTAGAATATCTATCAATGGTATGTTGCTTCACTATGTAAACAATGAGGAAGCACATAAACTGTTGCAAGAAACTCATGGTTCTCCAAATTCGTTTTTTCATGTAGGAGGTCATTTTTCTGCTAAAACCGTTGCTTTTAATATTATCAAAAAGGGATATTATTGGCCTTCAATATTCCGTGATTCTTATGATTTTTCCAGTTCTTGTGACAAGTGCCAAAAATTAGCTAGGAAAGAATGCCTTTCAGCCATGCCGTTACATCCTTTCCTCCCAGACTTTCCTTTTTCAAAATGGGGTTTGGACTTTATTGGTCCTATTAATCCTACATCCTCAACAGGAGAAGTCTTTATCTTGAAAACCATAGACTATTTTACAAAATGGGTTGAAGTTGTCCCACTTAAACATTCGACATATGAGTAGGTGATTTCTTTCCTTGAAAATAATATTTTTTTGTAGATTTGGTGTTCCTTTGGAAATTATTACGGACAATGGTCCTGCTTTTATTTCTACTAAGTTGACCCAATTTTTAGCTAATTCGGGGGTTAAACATTTTACCTCATCAGCTTATTACCCCCAAGGGAATAGGTGGGCCGAGTCTACCAACAAGAAACTGGTTATAATTATCAAAGGGCTCATTGAAGATAAGCCATGTCAATGGCACACTCTCCTCACTTATGCTCTTTGGGCATATCAAACTACCACCAAGGTGAGCACTGGGTGCACTCCTTTCCAGCTTGTTTATGGTCAAGAAGCCATTCTTCCTACTCAACTAGAACTTTCATCCTTAAGGTTAATGATACAGGTTGAAGAATTCAATTCTTCTGATGTTTCTCAAAGGATGAATGCACTCTATAATGTCACAACTTTGGGATATCATTACATTACCGAGGATTATGATGACCAGAGTATCCATATGGAGGTTATAATGAGTACAGAGGTTATTGAGAGGTATTTTGGGGTCTGGATTGCATCGCTCATCCCATTTCATAATTATGATCCATTCCATAGAGGTTGTCTTTGGTTTCATTGCATTATGACAATTTCCATGATTTTGAGTATTTTGAGCTATAAATTAATTAAATTCACTGAAGAGGTCATTTTGGGCACAATACTTGAGGAACCTCTAAGTGTAATAACTCATTGGAATCGAGAGGAACAACACTACAGGATGATATGATGAGAAGTGACTTTTAGTGGCCACGGAAGCTACTAGGAGAGATAAGGCGCTTTTAAGAGGTAAAATGGTTAATTAATTAATTAGAGTGATTTAATTAATAATTAAAAAAGAAAAGTCACTTTGGAGAGACAAGGGGATGCAGGAAGTATAAATAAGAGGCAAGGGCCTCTATTGATTTATTCATGTATGTTTATCTTTTGGATATCTAGCTTCTAGTTAGAGGGCCCATCTCTTGGGGGTTTTGAGGGTTTTGACTTAACAAACCCTAGAGGACGATTCCGTGGTGAAAGATTCCACCTAGATTGTTCCAAGATTGGTATCAAAGATTCAATAATCTCCCACACCATTCTAGTTTGGATCTACTCAATGCAGGAGGGCATTCCAGAGGAGTTTCATGTGCCATTTGATTTATTGGATGCATTGGACGAATTGGAGAGAAGGAGGGAAATTTTGAGATTCATATCTACTCAGTTTGGAGGGGATATACTTCAAATATGATCCTAATAATTCACCCAATGACTTGGAGCATCCTGATATACCTTTATAGCGAGTTTCAAAGAATTTGGAGGCCTCCTTCATCAGGGCCGAAATTATAGGGTTTGACACTTTTAGGAGGACGCGACTCCATTGGGGGATTCAACATTTGGAGGAGTTTCCATTGGTATTTTGATCTGATATTTTAGGAGGGGATTCTCCTCATCTCAATATACAGTTCAACATCTTCAACATAGTTTTTGGAGGTCTCCTTCATTAGGGCCAAAATTGTAGGATTTGATAGTTTTAGGAGGATGCAACTCGATTGGGGGATTCAACATTTGGAGGAGTTTCCCTTGGTATTTCGATCTGATATTTCAAGAGGGGATTCTACTCATCCCAAACTACATCTCATCATATTTAGTGGAGTATTTGGAGGTCTCCGTCATCAAGTCCAAAATTTTAGGGTTTGGCAGTTTTTAGGAGGACGCAACTTCATTGGAGGATTCACCATTTGGAGGAGTTTCCCTTGGTATTTTGGTTTGAGATTTTAGGAGGGGATTCTACTCATCCTGATCTACAGTTAAACATATTCAGTGTAGCATTTGTATTTATTTGAAAGTAGGGCCAAATTATTGAGGGTTTTAGTTTTCCACTAGAGTGTGGCATCTTCCAGCTTGGGGTTTGGCACTCATACGTCCCCAATCTACTCTTGCATCGGTATTCATTGAATATTCGGCCTTTGGAGGATTTTCATCTTCTATTGGATCATTTTGTAGTAGCTCCTACCTTCTATCCATCTGATGTGCATTCTAGATTGACATCTTCATTGTAGCAGTTTCTTCTATTATTATGAATAAAATCAGATCTGTAATGTTTTGTCTTGTTTATCATCTTATTGATATTGCATATGGTTGAGGTTTGTTCCATGATTGTATATTTTTTTTTATTTTTGAAACCCACATATAAATAATCAACTAAAACCCTACAGCCTAAATCAATAGGCCATTATGCAAGTAAACACATGTAAAAAAGTAAATCAACAAACTGTTTGACAAAATGCCACAACCAATAAAAGTTTAAAAGACACCCAAAACCGTGATGTTCCTTGCATCTTGGCTTGGGAACATTAAAGTCGTATCAGAGCTTAGACTCCTGCTAGCCTGAGGGATCTTTCGTAAGGAAATACGGGGTCTATATATTTTTTTAGAGAAGCGGTGAGTTGTGAAAGGGAATATCACACCCTTTGTGAGAGACTTGGGGCTCTAATAACACTCCAAACGTTTATATCCATGAAAAATCCAAGTTGGAGCGAAGATGAGGTGACATATTGGACCATCATAGTAGAGGGAAATAGAGCTAGTGCATCTATATGGAGGGAAGAACAGAGTAATCCCACACCCATTAGGATCACACAACTTTTCTATAGTTGCAAGGTGACTTGGGAACCAAATCATAACTGTAGGAGTAAGGAGAAGAAGCATATTATTGAGGTGCATTATGACAGTGATGATGAGGCATGTGAGGATGGATCAATTGATGCTTTTATAGAGAAGTATGATGATGATAGTGACTCTTACACAGAGTCTAGTGATAGTGAATCTTGCATAGATGTTGATGATACTATCACGCTTGAGGAGGATGGTGACCCTTGTGTAGTGGATAGACAGTCGAAGGAACAAGATGACAGCACCTGCATTTCAGCAGGCATATAACATGGTGTTGATGACCCTACACCTCAATAGAGTGGAGACACTAGTGTGGATTCACACGTGTCATAACCTATATCTGATGAGCTCCCTATGAGGGTCATGACACATTTGTCATCCTTTCAGGCACCCACGATAGCCACATCACATGAGGATACCAGTACTATGTCAAATATGATGGAGGAGCCTTATGTGAGGGATGCACAAGATGGATACATGGATCCATAGATCTAGGAGGAGACATATGATGTGCATACAATTGATCTTACATTCACACATCAAGATGAGGAAATTGAGTCACAACTTTTGGAGGCTCCATTAGTTGAGCAGATGGTGGAGACTGACAGGTTGATGGGGCACTTACTTCTAGGATTAGCCTACGTTGATGAGGATGACCATAACACATGTATTGACACATCTATATGGGATCCAGGCATAGATGATAGTAGCAGGGTGAGTGCACAGGAAGATACAACTACTCATACAGGATACAATGTGATAAATAGGGAGATAATATCTATTGCTAGTGATGAGATGCAATGGCATATAGGAGAACTCAGTGGCATAGTAGACAGTGAGCAGTTCAACACTTTATCTTTTGAAAATAATATTGTTGGGGATTCCAGTGTTGACACTAGCATTGAGAGACATGAGGTGGCACCTCAACATGACTGTGATCAGGAGTCACACCACTTAGCAGGGCAGTTGAGAGTAAGTGAGGATGTGGTCGTCTAGCTGAGGAGTGATAGTTGATGGATGAGAATGAGGAGTACCCAGAGTCACTGATGAGTACAGGGAGTTATAATCTAGAGGTACAAGAGATACCCTCCACGAAGATCTTTGATACAATTGAGCACTCAGAGATGCATGGGGACTCCGGAGCTAGGGGTAGTTTTGAGGACATGTCCTTTTGTGTCCTGGGAGTGGTTGACCTCTAGGTAGAGGTTGATCTAGTAGTATGCCCAGGATATATGATGCAACATGAGTATACAGGAGATGACATGAGTATGTCGGAGTATACAGTGATGAGTGATAGCTCACAGAGACATGCTGAGATGTATGGAGGGATTCAGAGGAGTATAGTGCCTTGAAGGGAGGAGACACACGTAGGGAAGCATGCATATGTCACTCCTTTACAACAAAACATATTTATGCAAGATCACCTTCACCATATCATAAGTTGCATGGGAGATGAGAGGTATAGGTTGGTGGACTAGCAGTTGGAGGAGTTACTTCTGATTGTACTGGATGATTGGGAGTTAGTGATGATCACAGAAGAGTATGTACCATGGATACCAATGGATGATATTTTGGTTGAATCCTTTGGATTGACCAAAGTATGGGATGTTTTGCAGGTCTACAGTCAACTACAGAGGTTTCTTTTAGCCTTTCCCGACACATTTATCACTGACAACAACATGAGGAGATATAGACAGTGGCAGAGGGCATGGAGAGTGATTAGGTTGAGACCACCTAACATGAGTACTTTTACAACATACAGCAGGTCAGAGGTGGACCATGTTAGGAAGATAGTTGAGACTTGGTGCGTGATTGAAATGTTCCTAACTTGGCTAGTCTAGGAAATGATGCTAATGGGTGTGTAGGATCAAAGGTTTACAGCATATAAATGATCATAAAATAATAAACGTGACAAAGGATTGCAAGTTTGCATTATGATATCTCTGTGGATTACAAAATGGCCAAATGCGGTTGAATAAATGACAATACTTGACTAGATCAACATACAAAAGATCTTAACCGAAATATAAATAAGCAATTGCGGTTGAAATAAAATAACAACACTCGTCTAGATCAAAAGAAAAAAGGATCTTAGCCGGAATACAAATAAGCAACTAAAAGATAATACCTGAAATATGGGAGCATTGCGGAATCAATGAAGAATGATGGAAAACCTGGATGATCTTCCCGGTGACTAGGGTGTGTCTTTCAACATCGAAATCAGCCAACTGGTGTCTTCCTCCTGGAATACACTGAACTATCTCTCCTGAGATGCGCCTCTTCTCCTCAATGACAAATCATAATTTGCATAATGATGAATTAGGTCGCTGACCCTTCCTTTATAGCTTTCCAAAACCCTAAATCATGTTGAAACCCTAAATCACTGTTGAAACCCTAATTCACTATTGACTTCTATTTTTAGCTCATAACGACTTAAAAGCATTGTTAACTCTTGTTAGCTCAATGTCACTTTCCAAATATAACACCAGTGACTGGAGTGACCTCTAGTAACCTTGTTTACCCCTCTCTTTCCCTAGATATAGTCTAACGGGGTGGTTTAGACCATTAAGCCTCCTCTTCTAGAGCTTCTATTTGGAAAGGGACATTACATTCCTCCCTTCCTGAAATTGCTTGTCCTCAAGCAATACCAGTCCAGGGTGTTGCAACACCTGCTCGCTCTCCCAAGTAGCATCCTCTAATGGAAGCCCTCTCCATCTGATCAAACACTCTCTGATGACCCTGCTCCTTAGTTTCCGCTCCTGGAACTCCAAAACCTTCTATGGAACTAACTCCAACAGTCCCTCCTCATCCAATGGGGGAAGATCCTCTGATGTGTTAATGAATTATCCCACTGCCTTTTTTAGGCAAGACACGTGGAACACGTTATGAATCTTTTTCCCCTCTGGAATATCTAGCTCATAAGCAACCTCGCCTACTCGGCACATGATCCTAAAAGGACCATAAACTCTGGTCTTGAGATTTTCAGCACCACTCTTGTTTAGAGATGTTGTCTGTAGGGTTGGAGTCTCAAGAAAACCAAATCTCCAATATCAAAGTTGCGCTCTATCCTGTGCCTGTCCGCGCTTATCTCTTGTCGGTTTTGCATTGTTTGCAGGTTCTCTTTCAAAAATTTGAGAATCTTTTTACTCTCTATGATCCAATATTGGCCTTAGGATCTCTTCTCTCCCCAAAGACCAAGTCTACCAAAGTGGGAGCATCATATCCATACAATGCTTGGAAGGGTGTCGTACCAATGGACATGTGGAAGGTGGTGTTATATCAATGTTCCCCTAAATGTAACCACTTTAACCACGTTCTTTGTTGTCCTCCTACATAGTTCTTCAAATACCCTTCAACCCACTTGTTGACAATCTTGGTCTGCCCATCTGTCTCTAGGTGATAGCTGGTGCTAGGTGTCAACTCTGTCCCCACCAATGGAAACAACTCTCTCCAAAATGTCCCTATGAACTGACTGTCCCTGTCACTGACGATGTTCTTCGGCAACCCATGAAGTCTGAAGACCTCCCTAAAGAAAAGCTCAGTTACCTGAACTGCACTGTACTCTGTCGATATGGTGTAGAAGTGAGAAAACTTGGTCAATCTATCGACCACTACATAGATACAGTCCTTACCCTAGACCTTGGGTAGACCGGTGATGAAGTCCATAGATATACTCTCCCATTTTTTCTATGGAATGGGGAGTGGTTGAAGTAGCCCTGCTAGAAGAGCATGCTCTAACTTGTTCTGTTGGAAAGTCACACACTCATTGATGTGTCTCATAACATCTTGTTTGAGGCCCTTCCATGAGAACCTTGCTTTGATTTGTCTGTAGGTTTTGAGAAACCCCTTATGGCCTGCTAGAGGTGAATCATGAACTGCGGTGAGGATTTTCTTCTTAAGCCTTGAATCTGGCACCAAGTAGACTCTATCCTTGTAAAATATGACATCGTCAATGACCCTATACTGGTCATCCTGTATCTTGCCATCCATCACCTCACAAGCGAACTTGTTCTTGGAATATTCCACTAACAAGTGGGATTTCCAATCTACTGAAATCTCCATCAAAGAACATGTTGCAGGTCTCCTCGATAGTGCATCGGCCACAATGTTCTTCTTCCCCTTGACATACTCTATGTCAAAGTCGAATGCCTATACCTTCATCACCCATTTCTGTTGGCACTCATTGAGGTCCTTCTGCTTAAGGAAATACTTCAAACTGTTGTGATCGGTCTTGACCACAAATTTTCTACCCACCAAATATTGTCTGAACTTCATCAAGGCATGCATGATTTCCAACATTTCCTTGTCATAAATTGAGTACAACCTCTCAGGTTGACTAAGCTTCCGGCTCTCGAATACAATGGGGTGTCCTCCCTGCATCAAAACTGCACTGATCCCTTCATCGGATGCATCACACTTTAGTACAAATGGTAGGGTGAAGTCTGGTAGTGCCAACACTGGACAAGTGCCCATGACTTCCTTCATGTGATCAAAGGATTCCTGTGATTTCTCGGTCCATATGAAGGCCCCATGCTTGGTAATATCTGTCAGCGGTGCTCCAA
>ML811409.1:137848-157884 GCA_009831015.1 Picea engelmannii | reverse complement strand
AGTACAAATGGTAGGGTGAAGTCTGGTAGTGCCAACACTGGACAAGTGCCCATGACTTCCTTCATGTGATCAAAGGATTCCTGTGATTTCTCGGTCCATATGAAGGCCCCATGCTTGGTAATATCTGTCAGCGGTGCTCCAAGCTGAGAAAAAACCCATACTAACCACCTGTAATAGCTCCACAACCCGAAGAAGATCCTTAATTATGTCACGTTCTTGGGCATCAGCCAATTCAGAATGACCCTGATCTTCTCTTGGTGTACTTGTACCCCCTATGCCCTGATGATGTGGCCTAAGTAAAGCAAATTTTTCATACCAAACTTGCACTTGGACTCTTTGGCATATAATGATTGTGCCTCCGTGATGCTCAATACCTCATCTAGGTGCCTCATATGCTCTTGCCATGACCGGCTATAGATCAAGATGTCGTCAAAGAAAACCAACACTAATTTCCTTAACTGATCCCTGAATATATGGTTCATGCAAGAATGGAATGTAGCGAGTGCATTGGTTAGCCCAAATTACATAACCAGGAACTCGAAGTGTCCAAAATGACATCAAAATGTCGTCTTCTCTATGTCCTGCTCTCAGATGCTGATCTGGTGATATCCAGAGTGTAGATCATTTTTTGAGAAGAAAAATGCCCCATGTAGTTCATCCATCAACTCGTCAATGCGTGGGATAGGGTACCGGTTTTTTATGGTTTTCTTGTTCAAGGCTCGGTAATCAATGCACATCCTCATGGTGCCATCCTTCTTCAGAACTAAGACAACTGAAGAAGCAAATGGGTTGCTGCTCGGTCTGATGTGTCCCATCGCCAACAATTCCTTGATTGCCTTCTCTATCTCATCCTTGAACCTCCTAGGATGACGATAGGGTGGGGTTATCATAGGTTTGGCCCCCTCCTCTAACTCAATGGTGTGCTCAAACCCCCTGTCAGGCGGTCTCCCTAGTGGGATTGCCTCAAAGACCTATTGATGTCGTCCCAATAAATTCTTGATCTCTATGTGGTATTGTTGTCAATCTTTTGAATCCTTCTTAGTAGTGATCAAGCATTCTACGGAATATGCTACCTCCCCATGTATGAATATCCTCTCCATCCTCTTGGCTGAAACTATCATAGGTTCTCTTGTCGACATACCTCTTAGAACAACCTTCTTCCCATCCTGATCTCTAAGTCCCATTTCCAAGGTTTGGTAGTTCGTAGTGATTTTTCCCAAGGTAATCATCCACTGAACTCCTAACACCACATTTGTGTCTGATAGGTCAACCACATAAAATGTGTCTCTCACTGTGTATTTGCCTAACTTCATCTCTAAGTTTGGAATTCTATCTAGACACTCCACTGTGTGGCCATCTGCTACCGCAACATCAAACCCCTCAAACTCCTTTGTCTGAAGTGCCCATCTTGACACTAGTGAATTGTCGATGAAGTTGTGGGTGGCCCCACCATCTATCAGGGTGATTTCCTATTGCCCCTGAATAATCCTTCTGATACGGAGGGTATCATACCTGGGAACACCGAAAATGGTCACTATGACTCCTCCGTTTGTTGGTCTCCTCCTATTATCCCGCTATGGCGGTTGTGGGACTACTGGAGGATGGGCTCCTGCTGGTGTCGGTGTTCTACAGGGAAGATTCTCCTCTGCTGGTGCTGAGTCCTCCTCTAAACTAGTGGATCCATTGTTCTTCTCTTCCTCCTCACTATGCACATTGTCTATTTCTACCTCATTATAATGAATCTCTCCCTTTCCCATGCACCTGTGGCCTGGGACCCAAGAATCTCTGCAGCTAAAGAAAAGCTTCTTCCTCATAATCTCTCACCTGGTCTCATCATCCAACTTCTCCTTTCCCTTCCATTCTCTCTGGAATGGCTTCCTATCTTGATCCCTCTGGGGCACAAATGGTTTGGAGAAAGTTTTAGTCTTTCGCAATGATTCTGCCAGATCTCGAGTGTGAAGGATGGCATCCTGCAAAGTGTGAGGCCTGTATGCCTTCACCCATCCTCTCAAAGGCTCTATGAGTCCTTCTATGAATAGCATGATCAACCTCGGTTCTGATATATCTTTCACTACCAAGGCTACCTGCTGAAACTCTATGATGAATGCCTCTGTTGTGCCAGTTTGTCTCAATTGGGTTAGATCCCTAAAGTGTATCTTGGGATCCTTCATGTCAAACCTATCCATGAGTCTATCTGTAAACTCCCTATAGGAGGTGATGTGACTATGACCCAATGTCACCAGTCCATGATACCACCACTTGTGTGCCTCACCCTCCAAGTGTAAGGTCATGAAACTGATGGCCTCTGTCTCGATCATCTGGTTGATTTTGTAATACATGTCTAGCTTCTGTACCCAAGCTCTGGCGGTGTATTTGGATGATCTGTCGAAAGAAGGGATGGTGAGTTTCCCAACTTTTTGGATGAAATCGAGGTTATTCCCCTATTGTTGTTATGGTCCTCCCCTCTGCGGATTTCTGGGGAGGTTCCTAAGTTTGAGTCCACAGTACTCGACTAAGGTCATGTCCTAATGGAATTCATGACCCAATGCTACATACTCTCTCCTATACTATGCAATGCCATCGGCATTAGTGGGTGGCCTCTGTGTTATTGGTGGTAGTGTTGCTATTGGGGGTGCCCTCTGGAAACTGGGAAACAAGGGTCTGGGAATCCTACTCATGAAGGTGTATGTGCGAGAGGGTGAATGGGGTCTACTACTTTCTCCTAAGTTCACTTATGCTGCATGCGGGACTTGTGTATCTGGGGTGCCCAAACTAGCCAATCTATCAACCACCTGTGCCAAGGACTGAGAGATGGTCTGTTGACTAGCTAACATACCATTGATAACCTGCATGAAAGATGCCTCTGGATCTATGGGGGCCTTTCCAATTCCCTCTAGTCGCTCATATGTGTCTCCTAGAATCCTCTTTGCCTCATGCTCAGCCTCACACTCTTCCCTTCTCTCTGCTTCTATGTGTGCCTCTTCCTCTTCCTCTGAGCTAGGAGGAAAAAGGGGGGAAAGAAGGCCTATGCCTTCTTTCCTAATGCCTGTTGTAAGTGACATATTTGTCACCTGCAAGTTCACGACCCTCTAGGTATTCCACTGCACTCATTGTCTTTAGTCACGGGCTAGCAGGACTAAAGATCTGATACCACTGTAATGTTCCTGATTTGACTAGGCTAGGAAACGCTGCTAATGTGTGTGTAGGGTCAAAGGTTTACAACATATAAATGATCATACAAATAATAAACGTGACAAGGGACTGCAAGTTTTTATTATGATATCTTTGTGGATTACAAAATGGCCGAATGCAGTTGAATAACTGACAATACTCGACTATATCAACATACAAGGGATCTTAGCTGGAATATAAATAAGCAACTGCGACTGAAATAAAATAACAACACTTGGCTATATCAAAAGACAAAAGGAACTTAGACAGAATACAAATAAGAAACTAAAAGATAATACCTAGAATATGGGAGCAATGTGAAATCAATGAAGAATGATGGAAAACCTGGATGATCTTCCCAGTGACTAGGGTGTGTCTTTCAACACTGAAATCAACCAACTGGTGTCTTCCTCTTGGAATACACTAAACTATCTCTCATGAGATGCCCCTATTCTCCTCAATGACAAGCCATAATCTGCATAATGATGAATTAGGTTGCTGACCCTTCCTTTATAGCTTTCCAAAACCCTAAATCATGTTGAAACACTAAATCACTGTTGAAACCCTAATTCACTGTTGACTTCTATTTTTAGCTCATAATGACTTAAAAGTGTTGTTAACTCTTGTTATCTCAATGTCACTTTCCAAATATAACACCAGTGACTAGAGTGACCTCTAGTAACCCTGTTTACTTTCCAAATATAACACCAGTGACTGGAGTGACCTCTAGTAACCCTGTTTACCCCTCTTTGGCCCTGGCTATAGTCTAACGGGGTGGTTTAGACCATTAAACCTCCTCTTCTAGAGATCCTATCTGGAAAGGGACATTACAGGTCCTCTTATAGAGGTGGACTGTGTTAGGAAGATATTTGAGACTTGGTGCATGATGATGAGCATCATAGTCCAGGTGACAATAGATGAGAACAAAGGGCGTTCAATAGTGATCAGTTTGACACAGGAGCAGCTAGTGGATATTGGAAGTGATAACCTTCCAAGTTTTCCATGGTATCTGAGAGTTCATTTTGTTAGTAGGATGTTTTACATCATGTTGACCCAGGTTTCACCAAAGAGCCACACACTCCACCTTAGATTCGTTTGGAGTGGGCCTGCAGGTACTTCTCCTATGAAGAGAGATATTTTCCCCCTCTTTATCATCATGATTGGGCATGGATATGGTTGGGAAGGTACTACTTCCACATAGAGGTTGTTACAGATGCAGCTTCTGGACAACAGGTGCAAGTGCCATGGGTGCTTCAGCTTGAGGATCTAGGAGTGAAGGATCTGGTATATATACAGGGAGAAGGCATGAATGGTCAACATAGTGCAGTGAAATCATGGTGATCTTCGACAGAGGATAGCATGGGACACATGGATTGCATGATTGATAATTTCACTGACTGACAGGGGCAAGTGGACCTTTGCATGGGAAAGTTGTTCTGACTTTCAATTGAGCTTCAGTGTTGAGAAGAGCACATCACTTGAGGGTGTCTCATGGAGGTCTGGAAGTACCTCATTTTGGCATCAACATGGGCAGTTGATGGAGGTCATGTTGATATTGGTAGTATATTGGAGGATGGACTCAGTTATGGATGAGGCCATCAGTCATGAGTAGGAGTTTCACGGTGTTGATACATTTCAAGATTATGCTTCCCAGGGGCTTGCAGTTAATGTCTTGATATGGGACCCAGGGGGAAAAGTGCGTGATAGTTCATCTTTGGACAGGGTCTACTATGTGTCTGACAGGTGGACATGGAATCCTCGTATTATACTTGAGGGGATTTGGTTATTTCTTGAGGATAAGTAATTTTCTAGCAGAGAGGACTGTAATGTCCCCACTTTGGGACATCATTACATTACCGAGGATTATAATGACCAGAGTAGCCAGATGAAGGTTATAGTGAGTACAAAGGTTATTGAAAGTTATTTTTGGGTCCGTCTTGCATCACTCATCCCAATTCATAATTATGATCGATTCCACACAAGTTGGCTTTAGTTTCGTTGCACTCCGACGATTTCCATGATTTTGAGTATTTTGAGCTATAAGTTAATTAAGTTCACCGAAGAGGTCATTTTGGGAAAAATACTTGGAGGAACCTCTCAGTGTAATATCTCATTGGAATTGGGAGGAACAAGACTACAAGATGGGATGATGAGAAGTGACTTTCAGTGGCCAGGGAAGCCACTAAAAGAGATAAGGCACTTTTCAGAGGTAAAAAGGTTAATTAATTAATTAAAGTGATTTAATTAATTAATTAATAATTAAAAAAGAAAAGTCACTTTGGAGAGACAAGGGGATGCAATATGTATAAATAAGAGGCAAGGGACCCTATTGATTCATTCATGTATGTTTATCTTTTGGATATCTGGCTTCCAACTAGACGACCCATCTCTTGGGGGTTTTCAGGGTTTTGACTTAACAAACCCTAGAGGGCAATTCAGTGGTGAAAGATTCCACCTAGATTGTCCCAAGCTTGGTCTCGAAGATGCAATACTCTCCCACACCATTTTAGTTCATATATACTCAGTGCGGGAGGGCATTCCAGAGGAGTTTCATGTGCCATTTGATTTATTGGATGCTTTGGACAAATTGGAGAGGGAAATTTTGAGATTCAGATCTAATCATTTTGGAGGGGCTATACTTCAGATGTGATCCTGAGACTTCACCTAGTGACTTGTAGTGTCCCTATCTACCTTTCTAGTGAGTTTTAGGGAATTTTGAGGCCTCCTTCATCAGGGCCGAAATTATAGGGTTTGACAGTTTTAGGAGGACACAACTCCATTGGGAGATTCAACATTTGTAGAAGTTTCACTTGGTATTTCGATCTGAGATTTCAGGAGGGGATTCTAATCATCATGATATATAGTTTGACATATTTAGTGGAGTATTTGGAGGTCTCCTTCATGAGGGATGAAATTGTACGGTTTGACAGTTTTAGGAGGACACAACTCCATTGGGGGATTCAACATTTGGAGGATTTTCCCCTGGTATTTTGATCTGAGATTTTAGGAGGGGATTCTAATCATCCTGATCTATAGTTCTACATATTCAACAGAGTATTTAGAGTTCTCCTTCATTAGGGCCTAAATTGTAGGGTTTGGCAGCTTTCAGGAGGAGGCAACTTCATTGGAGGATTCATCATTTGGAGGAGTTTCCCTTGGTATTTCGGTTTGAGATTTTAGGAGGGAATTCTACTCATCCCGATCTACATTTTGGAATATTCAACGTAGAATTTGGATTTATTTGAAAGTAGGGATGAATTATTGAGGGTTTCAGTCTTCTACTAGAGCGTGGCATCTTCCAACTTGGGGTTTGGCACTCATACGGACCAGATATACTCTTGCATCGGTATTCATTGGATATTCAACCTTTGGAGGCTTGTCATATTCTATTGGATCATTTTGTAGAAGCTCATATATTCTATCCATCTCATGTGCATTCCATATCGACATCTTCATTGTAGCAAGTTCTTCTATTATTATGAATAAAATCAAATGTGCAATTTTTTGGCTTGTATATCATCTCATTGATCTTTCATATGGTTGAGGTATGTTCCATGATTGTATATTCTTGTTTATTTATGAAACCCACATATAAATAATCAACTAAAACCCTAAGGCCGAAATCAAGAGGCCATTCTGCAAGTAAACACATGTAAACAAGTAGATCAACAAGGTCTTTGAGGAAATGTCACAACCAGTAAGACTTTAAAAGACACCCAAAACTGTGATGTTCCTTGCATATTGGCTTGGGAAAATTAAAAATTCCTAGATTTATATGATCTAGGTGGATATCAGTGCCACCCAAATTTTCCAACTAGCTCAAAATAGTTTTCTGGCAATTTTGGCAATTTAATATTTTTAGCAGTTTTAACTTTCGGGGCCATTTTGAGGGCCGAAATGAAGGTTTTTTGGGATAAAACTTCTTAATTATATATGAAGTAATTATTGAGACCTTGCAATGAATATCCTCGACGATACCTTTCCAACAGGCTATCATGTGCCTAAAACGAAGATCGTATGCAAAAGTTACGACCCCAAGAAGTTGATGTATTGACTTACCCAAATGGGGCCCACATGACTTTTGGTGCTTTATCTCCTAGGGTTAGGTTTTTGGATGTATATGGATTTTGAAGTTCTTGTTTACTATAAAAAGGCCTTCAGAGCCTCACTTTAATCATCTTCTTGCAAATGTGAGTAGAGGAAACATCTCTTTTCAGAAATAAGCTGCCACTATTCTAGCGAGTCTTTCGCTCTGTATTTTTATAGTCTTTATACATTTTCTCTCATTAATAGAAAATTGTGTAAATTACTATATATTTGTGTTTATTGTTTCATCTATGATACATTTCTGTTATATTATTGGATATTCGAGATATCTTTGTACATTTCTTTATTATATCTCCACTCTCATTTCGTGCTGAAAATAATACGGATCATTAGAATCAAAGAAGACTGCTCTTGAACATTTTTTTTTCAATGCATGTCCTAGAAAAGGTTCTAGTATAGAAATTTGGGTCTCGATATTTTCTCTCTTGAAGACAATCAATCTCACACGCCCAATAAATTCTCCATGTCGAAAGAAAAGAAAAATGACGGAGCAAACGATCCTATCAATTTGTTGCTTGAGCAAGCTCTCATGCGACAGAGGGACGAAATGATGGAGAATTTTTCCCACATCCTTCAATTCTTGTTGATAGAAACATGTGCATATTCATCTAACAACCACTTTGGAATCACCTCTCCTTTCAAGGTACATGTTAATTTTTATATTCCCGTATTTGAAGGTGAGATAGATGCGGATGCCCTAGACAAATGGTTAAATCTATTCAAAGATTATTTCTCTGTTCATATTTTTTCTGACATGAAAAATATCACCTTCCCACTCCTTAAATCTCTCCCCCATGTAAAACATTGGTTCGAAACTTACTGGGAGCAAAGTTCCACAAAGGATTCTAGAATATATGGGGCCGAGTCGACTTAGGATTTTTTTTTGGATGCGGTAAAGGAACATTATTACCCTATTGGAAACTATGAGGACCAGTACATAAGATGGACCACACTACGGAAAGAGAGGGGCCAAACAGTTATGGAGTTCACAAATACCTTCCATACCTTGCGCACCAAGCTAGGTATCAAAGACTTTGAACAACATTTGGTTCTGAAATACCATGGGACTCTACACAGATACATCCAAACTAAAATAATTTTTTTGTACATCTCATCTCTCGGTGTTTCTTATCGATATGTTGTTAAAATCGAGTATAAATTTAAGCACCGGAACAAATGGGAGTTTGGGTCTGTAAATTTTCAACAACCAAGGTATGATAAGGATGAACCTAAAAAATACTCTCATGAAAACCAGTCCAAGCCACAGGAAAAGAAGGGTCACATGATGACAAACAAGGTCACCAGAAAATGGTGTGATTTCCACAAAATCCCCTGGCACAACACCAAGGAATGTCACTCAAAATAGTCATTGGTGGTCAAGATCAAAGACAAGGAGCCAAACCCTGATTCAAAATATGATTCTAAAAATAATGGTAAAAGACATATCATCAACGCATAACCCACTACTATTGTCACTACCGCAAAAATTCAACCATAGGAACCAACAGATCCTGAAGAGGAGAACCAAATTTTTCACTCACAAATGTGGGTGAAGGGAACCCCACTACATTCTATTTTTGATAGCAGAATCCAAAAGAACCTCATCTCAGCATAGGTCATCAAACAGTTGGGATTATCAACAACACCACACCTGCAACCATGCAACATCGAGTGGCTTCACTAGGGACGAGATCTTTGTCTCATCCTACAGTGTCGATTGTCATACAACATCCAACCCTTCAAGGATGAGGTATTATGTGATGTTTCCCCACTAGATGTTTGTGATGTTCTCTTGGGCCAACCACATATGTATAAGCACCATGATGTTATGATTCTCGAGCCCGCAATGTCATTGTTTCTCTAAGGGGTCGTCTCTATAGAATACCATAGGTAGTTCTGACTACTGGCCCACCCAAATAGTTTTGCAAGGTAGTTTCTCATACTACAAAATTCATCTTCTTCACAATTTTTTCAAAAGGTGAACAGAAGGATACTGCAACTACTACAGCCTCGACCCAAACACCTTTTATCCAATAGAAGAAGGTTGACAAGATTGCAACAAAGTGTAAATATTTCTTCTGCACACAGGTGTTTCATGTAGCTAGACTAGTTAAAAAGTTCCAACCCTTCTAGCCACATGTTCATGACAACCTTCAACAAGCTAAGCATCACAACTTCTCCAACAAGGAAAGCAACTCATCAAGATGCATATTCAACAAACACTTTTCCCTCTCCCCCAGGTAGTCAATGCAATGGGGACAATTTCTTCCTAAGGAGGGAGGATTGATCCAGGTGGATATCGGTGGCCACCCACCTTTTCCAACTGGCCCAAAATAGTTTTCTGGCAATTTTGGAAATTTACTAGTTTTAGTAGTTTTAACGTTCAGGGCCATTTTGAGGGCCTAAATGAAGGTTTTTCGAGATCGATCTTCTCAATAATAGCCAAAGGCATGATTGAGCCCCCAAAATGAATCTCCTCGACAATACCTTTCCAACAGGCTATCGTGCGTGTAAAATGAAGATTGTATGCAAACATTATGACCCCGGGAAGTTGATGTACTCATTTACCCAAACGGGGCCTAGATGAGTTTTGGCACTTCATATCCTAGGGTTAGGTTTTTGGATTTATAGGGATTTTGACATTATTGTTTATTGTAATAATTCCATTAGAACCTCATTGTAATCATCTTCTTTCAAATTCAAGTAGCAAACACATCTCTTCTCAGAGATAAGTTGCTAGCATTCTAGCGAGTCTTTCACTCTGTATTTTTATAGTCTTTGTACATTTTCTCTCATTAATAGAAAATTGTGTATTATTGTATCTATGCGTTTATGTTTTCATCTCTAATACATTTCTGTTATATTATTGGATATCTGAGATATCTCTTTACATTTCTTTATTATATCTCCGCTCTCATTTCGGGCTGAAAATAATCCAGATCATTAGAGGAGGAAAGGACATTTTCCTTGTGTAATATAAAGAGAAGACAACATATTGTTAAAAAATATTTCAACAAGAGTGTAAAAGTTGTCAAATAGTGTCAAAGGTGTCAAATTTAAATTCAATGAGAAGGTATTGTTGTGGGATTCATCTGATGTTGATAGAGGAAGACATTCAAAGTTTCAAAAATTATGGTTGGGTCCTTTCAAGATCGCTTTTGTCCTAGATGCAAATTCTTACATTCTAAAGGATTTACAAGGGAGATTTTTTTCCTACAACACTAACGGTTCTCACTTAAAACATTACCTGGAACGAACTTGAATAATTTAACGTTGTTTGGATTGTTTCTGTATTTTTGTAATTTTTCAATCTTCTTTCATATTAGTAGTTTTCCATTTCTACTATTTTCATTTCTGTTATTTCATTTCTTCTCATTTAAATTTTGTTGTTCATTTCTATTATGACATTTCTTTCTTTTTGTTCTTTTGATTTCAATTTTTGTCAAAAATAAAATGTTGGATTAGTTTTTCCACAACGACACTTTTGCAAAGTATTTTTAATCAATAAAAATCAAGATTACATGGTTGTTATGATGTCCCCCCTGAAGGTATCATTGAATTTGTTATCTACTTTCACTGTTGTTTTATGAGATAGTTGGTTACATCCTACTTCTGCTTTCCTCTTCTTCATCCATTTCGAGATTCAAAAGAGAAAGTTCAGAAAATATTTCTCCTTGAAGTCAAAAGAAAATTTTAGTTGAATGATTATGCTTATAGAGATAAACCCCCTCATACTTAACACTTTCCATGAGTTATTACCAATTTCTCAGTCATTTTTTCATTAAATCCACTCACTTCCCCCTGTTGCATAATCATTATGATTTATATCTTCTTGATCTGGTCACTTCCCCCTGTTGTGAAACCAGACACTCAAATTTCTTAATCTGTTGGAAACAGATTTCGCTGTGGAGTCACCAGTTTGTTGACGATTAAAATTTCAACAATGAATTCCACCTGCAAAGTATTGCTAAAGCACTATTATTTAACTTTTTTAATAAAATAATACTAGTAAGTGGGACCCCCTTTTAGACTGGAGGTTCCAGGATGGGCATATCACACATTTTTTTGTTGTTTTTTTGATGTTGCTTATACAGTCCTACATGGTTGACAATGCAATTTTGGTTTCATTTTGACATAGTAAGAGGAGGATGATGAATTTTATGGAATGCTTATGTGATTCAAAGCATTTTTGTTATGATGGGCATGTATTTACAGTTTCTATGACATAGCCATGTCACTAATCATTGTGATCGATTACCTAGCCACATATATACAAGAGATCTATTAGTGATAACATAATCAAAACAAAGAAAGAAAACCTATGAAAACAATCTTAAAGGAAAAGAAGTTATGTTTGAGCTATGATAAAGGGTTATATGCAAATGGAAAAGTAAAGCGATGTTAGTGTTAGTCCTAACTATTATTCTATGGTTGGTTAGTGGCTATGCAATTTTCATTACATTTTATTTGGGCTCATATAACATTGCAATATGTTTTATGGCATAGAATGATGGCAAGGGTTAACGTGTACATGTTAGTGGGTGGCACACTATGCAAGGGATATCGTCACATATTTCAAATGTTTGGGCATTGAATACATGGTTTAATTGATTGGTGAATGTTTGGTTGTCTTGTACCTCGAATTGAATAGGCTAAGCGATTTAAGCGACGTGCATTTACTGCACGTCACTCCATACTCCCCCTATCGGCCGTCACCTTAGCATTTTTCCTTATTTCATTTTCAGTTTTTTGGTTCTGAAGCTCCGCATTTCAGGCTCTTGGAAAGAAGAAGGCTTCGCCAACTTTCCCTTTTAAGAGTTTTGTTACAGGTATGGTTCTTTTTTTCTCCATCTGTGATATATTATCTGTGTAAGAACAAATAATGGCTCAGTGATGCTTGGATTTCTGTGTTCCTGAGAATTTCAATTGTGTAAATGTGTGTTCTATCTCTCTGTGATGACTATAACATGTTTTAGATTGAAAGAAAAAGAATTGTGTTTTGTTTAACTCGTGCATTGACTGGTTCCTCGGTTGGTTTAATATTGTCATGGGTCTCTGTGGATAATAAGTGAATGTGGTACATATCGCTCCATATTAATGGTGGATGGTTTCATTCTTTGTATTATTATTGGTTATCTTCATTCCCTGACAGTCAAGATTTTAACCCTTATCCAGTCACATTCGGATGATCAGTAGTTGTTTTTTTATTTCTTCAAACCCCGAGTCATGGTCATTAGCTCATTATTACTGTCTTTTCATGGAATTATCACATGACCCAGTATTGGGGTGGCCACAACATTAATATGTATTGTATGGTTGTGGGATGATACAATTTATATCTTGGCATTTTTATGTGCACGTCCTCATTGGTATTGTTGTCAGGTTGTTCAGTTCTTAAGTAAATGGATAGAGATGTTATATTTCTATGTGTTCTTTTAACAAATACCAATGTTCAATTAACTTCACCTCTCCTCTGCAAGTGTTAAGCGCACTATGTGCATTGGGTTATTATCTGTCTTCCTTTGTTATCCTTAGGTGTTAATCATTGGTCTTGTCCAGGGCTTGGAGTAATAAGGGGATTGTGTGGATCATTGTTGTATATTTTTCGAGGGTATTCTACCTATGATTGATAAGTCTTGGAAGACCTTCAACTCTCTGTGTTATGGTTAAAATATGAATGCACTTGTGTTATCTCCTTGCATTTAATTATGACATACCCGATTGGATATCCAATTGTCTTTGCTCCCTTTGGGCGCCTTTTTGGTTTTCAAATATGAGTTTATCAGTGGAATGGTTATGGAGGTTTTTCTTCAAGTCATTGTCTCATATTTCTATGATAAAATTGGTTGAGAAATTATAGGTGCTTGAATACAGTTGGGAATTGTCTTCTTTCATTATGTTTTTTTTACTAGCGTCATCTCGATTGAAATTGGAAACATCTGTGTGTTTTGCTTAGCCCGATCAGGGTTATAACTAATTTTAAAAATGGTGCCTATTTTTAATTGTCTATGTTTGCTTCGTATATATTATTGGATCATTGTATAGATTGTCAATGGTTTTTAAATGAAGTTATATGAACAACGATAACGCTCGGGTTTTATGCTGACTGTGGTTTAGTCTCAAAATATTACTGATTGATATGATGAAGACTGTGTGTAATCAGACATATTTTGAAAGTTTGTTCGTATTTGAAAAATAAAGGACTTGTTTATATTTTAATTGGGCCCAATTGTAAATTGGTAGATAGTGGATGTTTAGTATTATAGTGATGCATTATGGGATAGAGGTCGAGCATATTGTTGTGCATTTACATTAAATTATTAAAACGAAAGGAAAGAAATAAAAGACCAACGCTTTCTTAAACAAGACTATTGAATGGAATTTTTTTTTTGGTTATGCGTTATGGTTATACAGACTGGTATGAAATGAGAAATTATGGGAAATTTAAATGTTGGAACAACAAGCAATTTGATACACAGTAAATGTGTCTTCATATGTGTGCCATGAGGTATATTGTCGAAACATAGGGATGTGTATACTAACTTTTCTCATTTTCTCATGAGGAGTATGAATTTGAGGTCTGTTTTATGATCAGAGGACATTTGTAAAAATCTTAGTATATATTTCCATTAATGAGCACCATGGTGCATTGTTTGGCATGTAAAGAGTGTGAAATTGAGCCAGTTCATAATTTGGTTTACTTGATACTCATTTTTCTTAAAATTTAATAAGGAATTCAATGGTAAATTACTTTTTTGAATTTGAGCAACAAAAGAGAGAATGCAATGTTGGCTACAACTAAAGAGTATATTTGACAACAAGAAGTATAGGATGTTCAGGAAGAAAGACATTGGACATGTAAATGTCCAATGGAGATGGAATATGCAACGCATAAACCCTACACACAATTATTTTGAGTTTTGATGTAAAAATATTATATCTTTGGGAACCTATATGATGACATGCACTAAGGAAATTGAAAAAATAAAGGGGAGGGGAATGTAGCACCCTGGTTTTAACATGTAGAAATGTAATTTAATGCATATATGATATTTAGGCTATGAGACAAATAGTATATCCCAAGGACAAGAAATATAAATGGTGTACAACAAAGTTATTGTAACATACCCAACCACCCATAGGTAGAGCTATGCCACTTAATCCAACTGTAACACACCCAACCAACAATAGGCAGGGCACACTGTAGTCCCAAGAATCAGTTTTCTGGTCGTATCTCAAAATCAAAGGATTGTTCATGAACGTTAGAGGAATGAAAACCACATGCATAAGACAAGATCCATGGCACAACATAAAAGACAAAAAAAACATGCCATTCACAACAAATGGTCAGTAGACATGCACATTAAAAATACATATCTTAGAGATAATTAAATACAGAGAGGAAATAAACATTACACAAAAAACACAAAGAGCACTTATGTTTCAAGTAAATGTTCACCAACTGGCTACAAACCAAGGACATTCCTCCCAACCATAGACAATGTTGTTCATTTACTCTCAATAGTAGGTAACACCCAAGCCAGGGCTATGAATCCACAAGGACAAGTCCTAGGACAAGTCTTAACACACAATAGTTGGCTAAGTAGCTCCCAGGCTTCCAAACCTCACAACAAATCCTAATTTCCAGCTCTCTTTCCCCCTCAGCCTGCACAAACCCAAGAAATGAACACCTTTCTCTTCCATGCAGTCCCTTAGGTTGTTCCATTTCTCTCTAGGGATCTAGTGCTACTGGTCAAGAAATATCCCTACTTGAAACTCCAAGGACTATCAGTCATGGACAGTCCCATCCAAACTGCCATCAAGATCATGCACACATGCATCCATTCCCTTCTGGAATGATCAGTAAATCATTACATCCATTCAATGATGGATCTCCTCTTCCTGACATTGTTTTCAATGTTGTTGGCCCTCGACCAAGTTTTGAGGAAACGTTGGTCGAGTTTGACCATTGTTGGGACATCGAGAAGCTGGTCGAAGATGGAGAGCCCAGGCGAAGCGGAGATTGCAGGATCTCACTCCTTTTGTGGGATTTTTTGGGATTTTAGGGTTTATGTAATGGGTATGGGATGTCATCCCATCGGTTCACCCATGTATAGGAATTTTTGTAAATGTATAAATACGTAGCTAAGCGATGTAAGAAGAAGGTACTAGTTATTGATTGGCTTAGTGCATGACTAGTTGGCTTCGTGCAAAGAGTATGTTAAGACTTGCAAAGCTAAGTGTAAGTGATTGTAAGAGGCTTCGTGCATAAATTGTGTAAGGCTTTGTTCTAGTAAGGAGTTGTCTTTGTTCCTTGACCTGATTTTGGGAAGGAGGATCTGGCAGGTTGCACACAGATACCCTGTCCTTTGTGTAGTTGGCCCTGTGGCTTTGTGTACAGGAGTAAAAGAATGTAATAATCTTGAATACTAATAAATAAGAAGAATATTTGGTGGACATATCCCAACACGGGGGTGAACCATGTATATCTTATGTTGATGTGCCTTATGCAATATTGTTTATGTTGTTTATGTATTTATATTCTTATTTCATTGATATTGATGTATGATAGATAGATCTATGGATTATTAGTTCTTTATGTATGATTAATTCCATATTTGATTGAATGATATGTGATAATAGGTTTTAAGGGCTGGATCTTGATTGTTACTGTGATGATCTATAATAAGGGTTAATCTACGATGTATATGAGAATCATGACCTAATTCATATTGTTGACTAAGTTCTCTGTTAAGTGTTGTGATCACAGATTTGTGTCCCAGCTTGGTTATAGACAATTGAGTCCTGCAACCCCCTCTGCCTCTACCTCGAGTGAGAATTCATATGCTTTGCATGTGTTTCCGAAAGGGCCAAAATTTAGGGTTTTGTTGGTGCGTTGTTGAAGCATTGAACCCTGGGTCTGGACCTGTGCCAACAAATGGTTCCGTTGTTGGGACCTGCAATTGTGATTATTGGGAACTAAAGAAAAGAGAGAGCTCTATGCATATATCTGTTGTTGTAATGTGCATTTTTCTACTTGACTTGTGAATCTTTGTGCTAAGAAAGGAACTTGATCTGAAGAAAAGAGGTAGATATTAAATATTTGTGCTCTCATAAAGGTAAGATAAGTGGAAAGTTTTTCTTCAAAAGTATGAATCTAGGTATGTTTGACAGATTTTACCCTAGTCTAAAAACTAGGGAACAACTAGAAGAAAGATTTGATCTGAATAAATTTGATAGAGATAGTGAAAGATATGTTATTCCTATGCATAGAAAGAATTTTTGGACTAACAAGTGGATGCAAGAACCTAGAAAGATTTTTTGCATATTGGAGGTCCATCACGGTGATCCAAGTGCATAGTACAGGAAAGGTTGGGGATCATTTAAAATAAAGAGAGGATTGACACTATGTTATAACTGCAAAAGACTGAGAGATATTTCTAAGGAATGCCTTGGTATAGGTCCTATTTGTCTTTTTTGTAAATCTATTGGTCATGAGGTTGATGATTGAACTAGAATGATTGAAAAAGTTGAAAAGATGAACATGAGACAAGAAAACTATGAAGAATTTCAAGAGACTAAGGATATGTTAGAGAACCAAAAAGAATCAGAGACTATGTTATTACAGTTGAAAGAAATATTGAATGATATCAGATACACCAATTTACCAAATATATTAAAAGAGAAGCAACACATATAAACAAGAATAGGAGACTTCAACGTAGACTTCACCTTGGATGAAGAAACACATGTGAATATTGTGCCAGAAAGCACTTGGGAAAGTTTGGGAAATCTTGCTATGGTTCCTTCATTGGGAAGGATAGGATTGTTTAAAGGAAAGATGATAAACCAATGTGGAAGAATTACTAATATACCTATGATTGCTCATGAAACATCGACTGAAGAATAATTTGAAGTCATTAAGTTTGTTGAGAACAATGCCCCTTTTCCACTTTTGTTAGGAAAGACCTGAATTGAAAAGGATCAGATCCAAAGGAAAGCAGATGAGGAATCCACTGAACAGAAAAAGCAAGAATTAAGGAAATTCATGGCTAGAAAAATAGAGAAACTAATACAAGAACAAGAGGATAAGTCGAAGCAGAAGAGGGCCAAAGAATTAGTTGTCTGAGTTGAAAGAACACAAGAAGGCATAAAGAACATGTCCATGAAGCAAAGAAGTGCATACACCTTGAAAATAGTAAGAGAAGAGGTCTTACCTTTGAACCCTTTGAAATACCCTCAGCAGCGTGAAGTTACTATGCTAAGAGAAGATAAGAATAAAAATGGAAAGAGGAATCGAGAGACTCATATCATAGGAAAAAAAGAAAGAAAGATAAGTAAGAAGAAAACAAAACTAGAAAAACTACAGGAAGTTCTAGTAAAGAATTCACAGAAGGTGCACAAAACTTGAACCTTGCCAAAATAGAAGAACCATGCAAAATGTCACTTCACCATGACGATTCTATATGACAGTTGGAGGCATCTTGACCATTAGAATGATGCTCCAAAATGGTTAGAAACACATTTATTTCTTGAAATATCACCATTGGACCATTGAGATCATTGGAGGAGGAGAGTAAGTGAACCAAGAAGAAGGACGGGAAGAAGGAGACAAGAAAGAAAAAGACGAAGCTACACCAGCAAAGGATCCCCTCACTACAACATAAACATCATAGAAGAGGAAGGTTTCCCTGGAGAAACCTTCAACAAGAAAGAAGGCCCATGCATTTAAGACTTAGTAAAAGAATGTGCTCACAATGAATGATGTAGATCTCATCATCATAGTTGTAGAGGATGCTTCAAAAGACATCTTGTAGGTACATGAAGTGAAGAAAGAAACATTGTATGATTGAATAGATAAGGATCTTAGAGACATACAACAAGTTATTTAGTTGAGTAAGGCAATGCCTATTGCACATTCTTCATCATAAAGTGAAGAATTGGGGGATGTGCCCACACAATTACAAAGGCTAGTAGGTGAAATAGAGTCTCGACTTCGTCGATCCCAAGAAGAAAAATAACAGGCTACAGAAGCCATGAAGCAAGAAAAGGAGGAGGCCTTACAAGAACTTTGAGTTGCATAGCTAGAGAAATATCAATTAGGGAAATGTTTGAGGAGGACAAAGAGAAGATGAAGAAAGAAAAATACCAGATTCTTTTAGAGCAAACTGAGGTCAAAGAGGCAATAACTAGAGCACTTTTCTCTATGTCAGGCTTGGAAAAAGAGGAACCAGAGTCAACTGAGATGCAAGTGGAGAAGCTCATCGAAGCCATTCAACAACTTCAAGCAAGGATAATAGATTTAGAACTCCAAGCAGTACCTAGCACTCTGCAAGAAGTGCATGATCAGAGGGAAGAATCTTCCAGGAGCGGAGTAGAAAGAATCAAGGAATTGGCCTCAAATTTTAAACAATTAAGTGATCAAAGTGTGCATAGCTATGAGCGCCTTCCAGAAGACATGAACTTGAGGAAATTCGAAGAACAACTCTAGGAGGCATCCACTGTGCAAGCACAGATGAATCTTCTTACTACAGTCGAGAATATGAAAAGATCACAGGAACATTGTGCATTTGTGCAACAGGTTACTGTCATTCAGAGTAAAGTCATGGAAGTGACACAGAGGCTTCAGCCAATGTAGGAAAGAGCCTACACGCTTTTTGAAGAGATTGAAGGAAAAGTCTCACAACTAGAACAAGTAGTTACGATAGTGGAACAATGCCTAGAAGGGCTTGTCACAACAAGTAATTCAAGAGTTCTTCAAGCAAGAGGCTCTGATGAAGTAGTAAGTCGAGGCATATCGAGATAAGCTCGAGGCCTTTGAAGCAGTATTTCCCAGAACTAAGTGACTCAGGATGAGTCATAGGTGAGTGTTGGGGGCATGTTGGCCCTTGACCAAGGTTTGAGGAAACGTTGTTCATGTTTGACCATTTTTGGGAATTTGACAGGTGTTGGCAGCCAATTCACATTTTTATACTGTCCTTATAAGCTGCCTATGCCAGTGTTTTGCAAACCTTGATTTTCGTCGCAATTATCGAATAAAACGACACTATTATTTTTGCGCTATTTGCACACTTACCTTTGTTCTTGTTTTCACGACTGCAAGCCTGAAAACTTGGTTTTCGAAGACACATTAAAATCGTCACTAAATTGTTGTAATCATTCTTGTCGATATGCCCATTGCGTTTCCAATATACTTATCGTTATATAGTTGACAAGACTCCAAGATCCTTATTCATTTGGAATTTTTATCTGTTAATATGACTTCGTTTTACAAGACTGTGATGATATTCTTTTGATCGAGTTTGTGATGCATTGGTGATTTGATTTATATGTTCTTTGATCATTGGTTTCATGAAAAAACATTGGTGTTATGGTTAGACCCTTGGTATAAATATTTTCACATAACACATGTTTCATATGTTCGGACCCTTGGTGTGATTTCAAATTATTGCTTTGGTTTTAAAACTATGCTAATATTGTTCATTTGTCGGAAAATCCACAGTGTTGATGACATCTTGTCGTCGACGTTTCAGATCCATAGCAGGATCCATCATCAGGACAAAAAAGTCTGAGAAAAATAGTAAGAGAAGAGCCTTTATTAAATAGTGATGGGGAGGGTGAAGGAGATACGCTTGGTTGAGTGAAACCCTAGTTTTAGGAGAAAATTAGGGTTGACCAGAGGTTTTGGTAAAAATAATAATAATTTTATGTTGATTACGGTTAAATTAGTGATGAAACCCTAGAATTGAGGGAGTTCA